>CATPAA010000067.1:0-292018 GCA_954870645.1 Agrotis clavis
TATATAACTTTCACTTACACTTAACTTATAATTAGTTCCTGTAAATCTCTATTTGTGGATTTTATGATCTTTACGTAAATATTTATCGAGTTAAACACCACCCTATTTTTTTTATTCCGAATATTCCCGATTTTGTACTTATAAATTAAGATAAAAGTCACTTTTCGTAATTATTACGCGTAACTAAGCGTATTTCACAACCACTAGCGCCACCTATTATCATTTTCAGAAACTCACTGCACCATGCACTAAATAAATGAAGGATTGATCTATTCAAGTGACACTAGATGGGGTGGCTTAATTAGTGCCGAAACTCTATTTGTGAAACGTAGATTTTTATGATCTTCAAAGTAAAAGTGAAAGTGAAAGTGAAAGTAAGAGTAAGAGTAAGAGTAAGAGTAAGAGTAAGAGTAAGAGTAAGAGTCAGAGTCAGAGTCAGAGTCAGAGTCAGAGTCAGAGTCAGAGTCAGAGTCAGAGTCAGAGTCAGAGTCAGAGTCAGAGTCAGAGTCAGAGTTATTGAATAAAATTTTATATTTAGTTCTAGGCTGTATGCCCTAAGTCGTTTGCCTGATTACTTTCATAATATAGTGCTAGGTGGCGCTACTTTGTATGCGTGTTTTGTTTCTTGTGTAGTCGAAATACTTTTCTGTGCAATGTGTGAAGTGGCTAAATAAAACGTTTATTAAGCTAAAACTAAAGAAATCTTGTTTATTTGACCAAACCTGAAGTGGTTATGGGCCCAGGCCCACGTTAATCAATAATTGGTCATAAGCAAAGAGCAGAGAAAACAGAAAAATTCTTAGTGATTTTCGACAATTTCGACAAAAGAACGGCGTGCTTCCAAAATGGAGTTTGGAAAGACAAACTTAGAAAAATTCGACGGAACGAATTTTAAACAATGGAAATTCCAAATTAAATGTGCCCTGCGTGCCAAGGGGCTAGATATCAACACGCCAAAACCAGAAGGAAATGCGATTCAATGGAATAAAGATGATGGTATGGCGATGTTCGTGTTAACGTCTGCTATGGATTTAAATCAAATAGCACTCATTGAAAATTGTGAATCAGCGCTAGAGGTGATGACCAAGCTTGAGTCTATCTATGAACAAAAATCCGAGATGACCAAAATGATGATACATGAACGTTTCTATCAATATAAAATGTCACCAGCGGACAGCATAGCTCAGCATATAGCTAAAGTAGAAAGTTTGGCAAAACAACTTAAAGAAAGTGGAGAAGTTATTAGTGACACTGCAATCATAACTAAAATCTTGAGTACACTCCCTCCCAAGTACAGATCTGTTCGCCAGGCTTGGATGTCGCTTGATCCGAAGAATCAAACTGTAATTAATCTGACAGCACGTTTGCTAGATGAGGAGGCCAGTTTGAATGTGGAAGAAGATAATGAAACTGCTCTAATAGTGGCAAAACAAAATATGAAGAAGAAAACTGTTCCATCAAAGAAAACAAAGGTAGAATTAAATAATGAAGACTCAAATGAAAAGTCACATCGCTTTATATGTTACAACTGTGGGAAACGTGGCCATTATGCAAGAGATTGTCGTGCCCCAAAACAAAAACAGAAACAACAAGGAGAAAAGAATATGTTAGCATTCAATGTAGCAAATACAGATTGGCAAAACAATGATGATTTGAAATGGATATTAGACAGCGGTGCCTCTGCTCACATGTCTTATAAACGTGAAAATTTTGCTGAATTATATGAGTATACGGGATGTCCACTGAAACTTGGAAACCAAGAAGCTTTAGAAGTAGTTGGCCAAGGAAATGCATTGATAGACAAGTGTGTCAATGGACAGTGGGAGACATGTATCCTGAAAAATGTTCTTTATGTACCAAAGTTGAGAAGAAACCTATTTTCTGAAGGAGTAGTGACCAGACAAGGTTTTAACATTATAAAGAAACATACAGATGCATTAATATACAAGGACAATAAAATAGTGCTCTGTGCAGTTCTGCAAAGCAACAATCTGTATGAGTTAAAGGTGAAAACACTACAAAATCCAGTGTGTAATGTAATGCAAAAATTGGACCTTAAAACATGGCATGAACGTCTAGGACATTAATTTGAATGTTAAAGAAATACAGAATATGTGTAAAAACAATGTTATTACAGGTGTGGACTTATCAGACTATGACAAGTTTGTGTGTGAAGGTTGTGCTTATGGTAAGCATGCTCGTCAATCATTCAAGAAATCAAACAGAGGGCCACAGCAACCAGGTGATGTTGTATACAGTGATGTCTGTGGACCATTCAGTGTTCCTTCAGTACAAGGTATGAAATATTTTGTTATTTTTAAAGACGCTTCTACAAGTTTTAGGTATGTGTACTTTTTGAAGAACAAATGTGATGTGTTGAACTGTTTTAAGAAATATAATTCCATGATTAAAAACAAGTTTTCACATAGTGTACGCATATTGCACACTGACAATGGTGGAGAGTACACAAGCAAAGACTTTAAAGAGTATCTTGACTGTGAGGGTGTTTCTCATGAGCTCACTGCCCCTTACACGCCTGAACAAAATGGCCGGGCAGAGCGAGAAATTAGGACAATTGTTGAAAGTGCACGATCTATGCTCTATGCACGTAAAGTACCACTCAACCTTTGGGCAGAAGCAGTAAACTGTGCTGTTTATCTGTTGAACCGGATGTCTTCAAGTCAGACACCAAATATTACCCCTATAGAGTTGTGGAGTGGTGTTAAACCTAGTCTAGATCATGTCAGAGTGTTTGGATGTGAAGGATATGTTCATGTGCCAGATCAGTTGAGGAAGAAGCTTGATAGTAAAAGTTGCAAGATGATGTTAGTTGGATATGATAATACAAACTACAAAATGTATAATCCAATCACAAAAAGAATTACAATTTCAAGGAATGTTATTTTCAATGAACAAAAGAGTCCTGAAATAAAAGGAAATGAAGCTCAAATTTTTATATGGGATGATAATGAACAAAATGCTGAAGAAGAGATAGAAAACACTGAGTCGAGTGAAAGTGATGACAGCACACATACTGCCATTGATGAAAATGATGAGACCTATGAACCTTCACAAGAAATTGACTTAACAGATATGGATTGTTCAAATATTAGTTTGCGACCACGTAGAAACAATGTTATTGAGGCAAATTTAATAGAATTGGATGTACCTGTGAGTTACAATGAAGCCATTAAAAGTAAAGAAAGTGACTTATGGCTAAATGCAATAAATGAAGAATTAGAAGCTCATCGTACCAATAACACCTGGAGTTTAGTGGAAAATGAAAACCAGAAAACTGTAAGTTCCAAATGGGTTTGTACTATTAAAAGAAACAAAGATGGTCAAGTAGAAAGATATAAAGCTCGACTTTGTGCCCGTGGTTTCACACAAATTGAAGGGATAGATTACAATGAAATCTTTTCACCTACTACAAGATATGAATCAATAAGAATACTGTTATCTTTATCTGCTGAATATAATTGGAACCTAAAACAATTAGATGTTAAGACAGCTTTTTTGTATGGAGAGTTGGAGGAGGATATTTTTATGGCTATTCCAGATGGTGTAAAAGCACCAGCAAATAAAATTTGTAAACTGAATAAATCCTTGTATGGCCTGAAACAGGCATCTCGTTGCTGGAATCAAAAGTTTACTAATTTTCTATTAAAGTTTGGTTTTGTTCAGTCACAAGCAGACAATTGTGTATTTGTTGGTAACTTTAATGGTATTAAAGCTTTGTTGATATTGTATGTAGATGATGCTTTATTAATGTCAGAATCAAATGCAGTTTTAGATCAAATTGTCAATTATTTAAAGCAGGGATTTGATGTCAAAGAGTTAATTTTAAGTCGGTTTGTTGGTTTAGAAATCTTTAAAGATGATAATTTTGTTTGTATCAGTCAAAAACAATATATTGAACAGATAATAAATAAATTTAATATGAGTAATGCAAACTCGAGCAGTACAACAATTGATGTAAATGTTCAATTAACTAAAAATGTTGATAATGATCAGATTGATTTTCCTTACAGAGAAGCCATAGGGTCTTTACTGTTTTTATCTACAGCAACTAGGCCAGATATTTCATATGGAGTAAATTTGTTAAGTAGATATATCAATAATCCTAGTGTGCAACATGTTAATCAGCTTAAGAGAATTATTAGATATCTTATAAAAACTAAAAATGTATGTATTAAGTATCAAGGTCATGAAAGTTTAATTGGATATTCAGATTCAGATTTTGCTGGGGACTTAGACACAAGAAAATCAACCAGTGGTTATATTTTTATGTTAAATGGTGGACCTATAGGTCCACTATAACTAGACCAATATAACTAGACCAAGACTAGACCAAGATATATCTTGGTCTAGTCAAAAACAACCTTGTGTTGCCTTATCAACAACTGAAGCTGAATTTGTTGCTGGTTGTGAAGCTGCTAAGAATCTTTTATGGTTAAGACAGTTTTTCAAAGAAATTGATGTCATTCAATATTGTACAACTCTGTGTATTGATAATCAAAGTGCAATCAAATTAATAAATAATCCTGTTTATCACAAAAAAAACAAAACACATAGATGTTAAGTTCCATTTCATAAGAGAAAAAGTACAAAGTAAGTTAATTGTTATTAAGTATGTGCAAAGTTCAGATCAACTGGCTGATATTTTCACTAAGGCTCTACCTACTGTTAAATTTGAACGTATTAGAGATGAAATATTGTCAGTTATGTAAGTTAAGTTTTTTTCTTTTAAAAGCAGGCAAATATGAGAGATTTTTGTTTATAAAAAGTGGGAGTATTGAATAAAATTTTATATTTAGTTCTAGGCTGTATGCCCTAAGTCGTTTGCCTGATTACTTTCATAATATAGTGCTAGGTGGCGCTACTTTGTATGCGTGTTTTGTTTCTTGTGTAGTCGAAATACTTTTCTGTGCAATGTGTGAAGTGGCTAAATAAAACGTTTATTAAGCTAAAACTAAAGAAATCTTGTTTATTTGACCAAACCTGAAGTAGAGTCAGAGTCAGAGTCAGAGTCAGAGTCAGAGTCAGAGTTAGAGTCAGAGTCAGAGTCAGAGTCAATGTCAATGTCAATGTCAATGTCAATGTAGAAAGTAAGTCAAAGCCTAAGTGAAAGTCAAAGCCTAAGTGAAAGTCAAAGTGCAAATCAAAGTAAAAGTCAACGTAAATTATAGATAGACAATTACCGAATTTCGAATATCGACTTTTCGAATTTCGGGTATCGAGTTTTTAAATACCAAATTTTCGAAAATCAAATATCGGATATCCGAATAAGCAATATCGAATATCGGCTATCCAACATCCAATTACCGCATATCGAATATCGACTTTTCGAATTTCGGGTATCGAGTTTTTAAATATCGAATTTTCTCAAATCGAATATCGGATATCCGAATATGCAATATCGAATATCGGCTATCCCATATCCGATATCCGATTACCGAATATCGACTTTTCGAATTTCCGGTATCGAGTTTTTAAATACCGAATTTTCGAAGATCGAATATCGGATATCCGAATATGCAATATCGAATATCGGCTATCCAATATCCGATATCCGTTTACCGAATATCGAATATCGACTTTTCGAATTTCCGGTATCGATTTTTTAAATTTTGAATTTTCGAAAATCGAATATCGAATATCCGAATATGCGATATCGAATATCGGCGAAATTTTCGAAATTCGGTATTTAAAAACTCGATACCGGAAATTCGAAAAGTCAATATTCTTTAAACGGATATCGGATATTGGATAGCCGATATTCGATATTGCATATTCGGATATCCGATATTTGATTTTCGAAAAATCGATATTTAAAAACTCGATACCCGAAATTCGAAAAGTCGGTATTCGATATTCAGTAAACGGATATCGGATATTGGATAGCCGATATTCGATATTGCATATTCGGATATCCGATACTCGATTTTCGAAAATTCGAAATTAAAAAAATCGATACCGGAAATTCGAAAAGTCGATATTCGATATTTGGTAAACGGATATTGGATAGCCGATATTCGATATTGCATATTCGGATATCCGATATTCGATTTTCGAAAATTCGGTATTAAAAACTCGATACCGGAAATTCGAAAAGTCGATATCCAATATCCGATATCCGATTACCGAATATCGAATATCGAATATCGACTTTTCGAATTTCCGGTATCGATATAAGTTTTTAGATTGACATGGTCACAACAACTATTATTTAGATTTAAAACGGGATATTTACCGGAAATATCGGAAACTCAAAACAAATAGTAAACATGGTAAATATCCCGTTTTAAATCTAAATAATAGTTCCGGTATCGAGTTTTTAATACCGAATTTTCGAAAATGGAATATCGGATATCCGAAGAAGCAATATCGAATATCGGCTATCTAATATCCGATATCCGTTTACCGAATATCGACTTTACGAATTTCCGGTATCGAGTTTTTAATACCGAATTTTCGAAAATCGAATATCGGATAACCGAATATGCAATATCGAATATCGGCTATCCAATATCCGTTTACCAAATATCGAATATCGACTTTTCGAATTTCCGGTATCGATTTTTTAAATTTCGAATTTTCGAAAATCGAGTATCGGATATCCGAATATGCAATATCGAATATCGGCTATCCAATATCCGATATCCGTTTACTGAATATCGAATACCGACTTTTCGAATTTCGGGTATCGAGTTTTTAAATATCGATTTTTCGAAAATCAAATATCGGATATCCGAATATGCAATATCGAATATCGGCTATCCAATATCCGATATCCGTTTAAAGAATATCGACTTTTCGAATTTCCGGTATCGAGTTTTTAAATACCGAATTTCGAAAATCAAATATCGGATATCCGAATATGCCATATCGAATATCGGCTATCCAATATCCGATATCCGTTAACCGAATATCGAATATCGACTTTTCGAATTTCCGGTATCGAGTTTTTAAATATCGAATTTTCGAAAATCGAATATCGGATATCCGAATATGCAATATCAAATATCGGCTATACAATATCCGATATCCGTTTACCGAATATCGAATATCGGCTTTTCGAATTTCCGGTATCGAGTTTTAAAATACCGAATTTTCGAAAATCGAATATCGGATATTCGAATATGCAATATCGAATATCGGCTATCCAATATCCGATATCCGATTACCGAATATCGACTTTTCGAATTTCGGATATCGAGTTTTTAAATATCGAATTTTCGAAAATCGAATATCGGATATCCGAATAAGCAATATCGAATATCGGCTATCCAATATCCAATTACCGAATATCGAATATCGACTTTTCGAATTTCGGGTTGAACCGGCCATTTGGCGTTTAAAACCGGTTTTTTGAACCAATTCCAAATGCTCCACATTACATGATGTTTTTCGAGCTTTTAAATATCGAATTTTCGAAAATCGAATATCGGATATCCGAATATGCAATATCGAATATCGGCTATCCAATATCCGATATCCGATTACCGAATATCGAATATCGACTTTTCGAATTTCCGGTATCGAGTTTTTAAATACCGAATTTTCGAAAATCGAATATCGGATATCCGAATATGCAATATCGAATATCGGCTATCCAATATCCGATATCCGTTTAGCGAATATCGAATATAGACTTTTCGAATTTCCGGTATCGAGTTTTTAAATACCGAATTTTCCAAAAATCGAATATCGGATATACGAATATGCAATATCGAAAATCGGCTATCCAATATCTGATATCCGTTTACCGAATATCAAATATCGACTTTTCGAATTTCCGGTATCGAGTTTTTAAATACCCAATTTTCGAAAATCGAATATACGATATCCGAATATGCAATTTCGAACATCTTCTATCCAATATCCGATATCCGATTACCGAATATCGAATATCGACTTTTCGAATTTCCGGTATCGAGTTTTTAAATACCGAATTTTCGAAAATCGAATATCGGATATCCGAATATGCAATATCGAATATCGGCTATCCAATATCCGATATCCGTTTAGCGAATATCGAATATAGACTTTTCGAATTTCCGGTATCGAGTTTTTAAATACCGAATTTTCCAAAAATCGAATATCGGATATACGAATATGCAATATCGAAAATCGGCTATCCAATATCTGATATCCGTTTACCGAATTTCGAATATCGACTTTTCGAATTTCCGGTATCGAGTTTTTAAATACCGAATTTTCGAATATCGGATATCCTAATATGCAATATCGAACATCGGCTATCCATGTCCGATATCCGTTTACCGAATATCGAATATCGACTTTTCGAATTTCCGGTATCGAGTTTTTAAATACCGAATTTTCGATAATCGAATATCGGATATCCGAATATGCAATATCGAATATCGGCTATCCAATATCCGATATCCGATATCCATTTACCGAGTATTGAATATCGACTTTTTGAATTTCCGGTATTGAGTTTTTAAATACCGAATTTTCGAAAATCGAATATCGGATATCCAAATAAGCAATATCGTATATCGGCTATCCAATATCCGATTACCGAATATCGGATATCGACTTTTCTAATTTCCGGTATCGAGTTTTTAAATACCGAATTTTCGAAAATCAAATATCGGATATCCGAATATGCAATATCAAATATCAGCTATCCAATATCCGATATCCGTTTACCGAACATCGAATATCGACTTTTCGAATTTCCGGTATCGAGTTTTTAAATATCGAATTTTCGAAAATCGAATATCGGAAATCCGAATAAGCAATATCGAATATCGGCTATCCAATATCCGATATCCGATTACCGAATATCGACTTTTCGAATTTCGGGTGTCGTGTTTTTAAATACCGAATTTTCGAAAATCGAATAGCGGATATCCGAATATGCCATATCGAATATCGGCTATCGAATATCCGAAATCCAATTACCGAATATCGAATATCGGATATCCGAATAAGCAATATCGAATATCGGCTATCCAATATCCGATATCCGATTACCGAATATCGACTTTTCGAATTTCGGGTATCGAGTTTTTAAATATTGAATTTTCGAAAATCGAATATTGGATATCCAAATATGCAATATCGAATATCGGCTATCCAATATCTGATATCCGTTTACCGAATATCGAATATCGAATATCGACTTTTCGAATTTCCGGTATCGATTTTTAAATACCGAATTTTCGAAAATCGAATATCGGATATCCGAATATGCAATATCGAATATCGGCTATCCAATATCCGATATCCGATAACCGAATATCGAATATCGACTTTTCGAATTTCCGGAATCGAGTTTTAAAATACCGAATTTTCGAAATTCGAATATCGGATATCCGAATATGCCATATCGAATATCGGCTATCCAATATCCAATATCCGATAACCGAATATCGACTTTTCGATTTTCCGGTATCGAGTTTTTAAAAAAAGAATTTTCGAAAATCGAATATCGGATATCCGAATATGCAATATCGAATATCGGCTATCCAATATCCGATATCCGTTTAGCGAATATCGAATATCGACTTTTCAAATTTCCGTTATCGAATTTTCAAATATCGAATTTTCGAAAATCGAATATCGGATATCCGAATATGCCTTATCGAATATCGGCTATCGAATATCCGGTATCCAATTACCGAATATTGACTTTTCGAATTTCCGGTATCGAGTTTTTAAATACCGAATTTTCGAAAATCGAATATCGGATATCCGAATAATATATGCAATATCGAATATCGGCTATCCAATATCCAATATCCGATAACCGAATATCGACTTTTCGAATTTTCGGTTACGAGTTTTTAAATACCAAGTTTTCGAAATTCGAATATCGGATATCCGAATATGCCATATCGAATATCGGCTATCCAATATCCAATATCCGATAACCGAATATCGACTTTTCGAATTTCCGGTATCGAGTTTTTAAAAAAAGAATTTTCGAAAATCGAATATCGGATATCCGAATATGCAATATCGAATATCGGCTATCCAATATCCGATATCCGTTTACCAAATATCGAATATCGACTTTTCGAATTTCCGGTATCGAGTTTTTAATACCGAATTTTCGAAAATCGTATATCGGATATCCAAATAAGCAATATCGTATATCGGCTATCCAATATCCGATTACCGAATATCGGATATCGACTTTTCTAATTTCCGGTATCGAGTTTTTAAATACCGAATTTTCGAAAATCAAATATCGGATATCCGAAGAAGTAATATCGAATATCGGCTATCCAATATCCGATATCCGTTTACCGAATATCGAATATCGACTTTTCGAATTTCCGGTATCGAGTTTTTAATACCGAATTTTCGAAAATCGAATATCGGCTATCCAATATCCGATATCCAATTACCGAGTATCGAATATCGACTTTTTGAATTTCCGGTATTGAGTTTTTAAATACCGAATTTTCGAATATCGAATATCAGATATCCAAATAAGCAATATCGTATATCGGCTATCCAATATCTGATAACCGAATATCGGATATCGACTTTTCGAATTTCCGGTATCGAGTTTTTAAATACCGAATTTTCGAAAATCGAATATCGGATATCCGAATATGCAATATCGAATATCGGCTATCCAATATCCGATATCCGTTTACCGAATATCGACTTTTCGAATTTCCGGTATCGAGTTTTTAAATACTGAATTTTCGAAAATCGAATATCGGATATCCGAATATGCAATATCGAATATCAGCTATCCAATATCCGATATCCGTTTACCGAATATCGAATATCGACTTTTCGAATTTCCGGTATCGAGTTTTTAATACCGAATTTTCGAAAATCGAATATCGGATATCCGAATATGCAATATCGAATATCGGCTATCCAATATCCGATATCCGATAACCGAATATCGAATATCGACTTTTCGAATTTCCGGTATCGAGTTTTTAAATACCCAATTTTCGAAAATCGAATATACGATATCCGAATATGCAATTTCGAACATCTTCTATCCAATATCCGATATCCGTTTACCGAATTTCGAATATCGACTTTTCGAATTTCCGGTATCGAGTTTTTAAATACCGAATTTTCGAATATCGGATATCCTAATATGCAATATCGAACATCGGCTATCCAATATCCGATATCCGTTTACCGAATATCGAATATCGACTTTTCGAATTTCCGGTATCGAGTTTTTAAATACCGAATTTTCGATAATCGAATATCGGATATCCGAATATAATAATAATAATAATAATAATAAATTTTATTTCAGAATTACTTCCATATTTGTTAGTAACAATGTTCTTAACCTAGTGTTAGTAAATCATAATAAATTAATAAAAATAATAATAACAATAAATTAGGCGCTTGCTCTCGCGTGTAGGCCTATCAAGTGCGCTGTTAGTGCGGAGTCCCATCTGCCAGCGCACGCGGTCAGGATGGCGCTGGGGCCGCAGCGTACCCGCGCCATTAAAGACGCACTTCGCTTTCTTATCACAGCGTGAAAGCCGTCCACGCGCGCCTCCGCGAACATACCACTCGCGCTGCAGTACCGCGGCAACCCCATCAGCACCCTGAACGCGTTATTATACTGTACACGCAAGGCATCGTATGTCCTCCGCGTGTATTTGGCCCACAAACTGCACGTGTAAAAGGTCTGGCAGAAGGCTCTAAATAATGTGACCTTCACTTGTTCCGTACACCGTGCGAATCTGCGAGCCAACATATTACAGCGAACAGACAACGCCCTGCGTTCCCTATCCATATCCATGTCATCTTTTAGGTCGTCGGTGACCCAGTGGCCCAGATACTTGAAGTGAGTGACTTGGTTTAATTGTGTACCATAGAGTGAGACGGGAGGTACCACTGTGACCTCTTTTCTAGGTGCTTTAAAAACCATAACCTCACTCTTTTTTACATTATATTTGAGCCCATGAGCCTCCGCGTACTCTTCACAAATACGGAGTAACTTGCGCAACGCACCGATTGAAGGGCTGAGCAGCACCATGTCATCCGCGTAACTGATGTTATTTACACAAACACCGTCTATATGACACCCGATGCCAGTGCCGCTCAGCCCTCCAATCAGGCGATCCATATATAAATTAAATAACTTCGGTGAGGTCAACCCCCCCTGCCGCACCCCACATTCCAACCTGTACTCATCCGACTTACTAGCCGCCCACCTAACAGTATTTTTCTGATTTTTGTACCAGTACTTAAATATAGATATTATTTCAGGGGGTAAACTAGTGTCTTGACACATTTTTGACCATAGCAGGTCATACGAGACCAAGTCGAATGCCCTGGACAGGTCCAGGAAACACGCGTATACTGGTGTTTTACGCGCGGTATAGTATTGCACAGTCTGCTTGAGGCACAAAATCGCACTTTCAGTTGATAGACCAGTTCGAAAGCCGAACTGACCATCGTGCAGTTTTATATGTTTTGTTAAATGGCCATCAAGCAAACTGTCCATTACCTTCGCTATAACCGTGGCTAAGGAAATAGGCCTGTAGTTAGACCTGTCCGAGACATTTCCGGTCTTGTTTTTTACAATGGGTACAACAATGGTATACATGAGATCATCAGGCAGGTAGGAGTGGCTCATACACAAATTAAATAGTAAAGCCAGCACTCTTGGCAAGTGTATCCCAGCAAACCGCAGGTGCTCAATGCTGAGACCATCATGACCTGGAGACTTTCCTCTCTTCATAGATTTGATAACTACATCAACATCCTTTGCAGTGAACCTTACATTGATATCTCCAGGTATGGCCTCAGCATCAGACACCAACATCATTTCAGACTGTGCAGAAGTTACAAGCGGCTCAACTCTGAAATGCTGTCGAAATAATCTTGCGATGCCATCTGGCTCGTGCTCACCCTCGACGCTCACGGGACGGCTAGGCTTTAGATTCAATTTGTTCGTTGATTTCCAAAATTTAGAAAAGTTATTAAGAATATGCAATATCGAATATCTGCTATCCAATATCCAATATCCGTTTACTGAATATCGAATATCGACTTTTCGAATTTCGGGTATCGAGTTTTTAAATATCGAATTTTCGAAAATCGAATATCGGATATCCGAATATGCAATATCGAATATCGGCTATCGAATATCCGAAATCCAATTACCGAATATCGAATATCGGATATACGAATAAGCAATATCGAATATCGGCTATCCAATATCCGATATCCGATTACCGAATATCGACTTTTCGAATTTCGGGTATCGATTTTTAAATACCGAATTTTCGAAAATCGAATATCGGATATCCGAAGAAGTAATATCGAATATCGGCTATCCAATATCCGATATCCGTTTACCGAATATCGAATATCGACTTTTCGAATTTCCGGTATCGAGTTTTTAATACCGAATTTTCGAAAATCGAATATCGGATATCCGAATATGCAATATCGAATATCGGCTATCCAATATCCGATATCCGATAACCGTATATCGAATATCGACTTTTCGAATTTCCGGAATCGAGTTTTAAAATACCGAATTTTCGAAATTCGAATATCGGATATCCGAATATGCCATATCGAATATCGGCTATCCAATATCCAATATCCGATAACCGAATATCGACTTTTCGAATTTCCGGTATCGAGTTTTTAAAAAAAGGATTTTCGAAAATCGAATATCGGATATCCGAATATGCAATATCGAATATCGGCTATCCAATATCCGATATCCGTTTAGCGAATATCGAATATCGACTTTTCGAATTTCCGTTATCGAATTTCCAAATATCGAATTTTCGAAAATCGAATATCGGATATCCGAATATGCCTTATCGAATATCGGCTATCGAATATCCGGTATCCAATTACCGAATATTGACTTTTCGAATTTCCGGTATCGAGTTTTTAAATACCGAATTTTCGAAAATTGAATATCGGATATCCGAATAGACAATATCGAATTACGGCTATCCAATATCCGATATCCGATAACCGAATATCGACGTTTCGAATTTTCGGTTACGAGTTTTTAAATACCAAGTTTTCGAAATTCGAATATCGGATATCCGAATATGCCATATCGAATATCGGCTATCCAATATCCAATATCCGATAACCGAATATCGACTTTTCGAATTTCCGGTATCGAGTTTTTAAAAAAAGAATTTTCGAAAATCGAATATCGGATATCCGAATATGCAATATCGAATATCGGCTATCCAATATCTGATATCCGTTTACCGAATATCGACTTTTCGAATTTCCGGTATCGAGTTTTTAATACCGAATTTTCGAAAATCGTATATCGGATATCCAAATAAGCAATATCGTATATCGGCTATCCAATATCCGATTACCGAATATCGGATATCGACTTTTCTAATTTCCGGTATCGAGTTTTTAAATACCGAATTTTCGAAAATCAAATATCGGATATCCGAATATGCAATATCGAATATCAGCTATCCAATATCCGATATCCGTTTACCGAACATCGAATATCGACTTTTCGAATTTCCGGTATCGAGTTTTTAAATATAGAATTTTCGAAAATCGAATATCGGAAATCCGAATAAGCAATATCGAATCCAATATCCGATATCCGATTACCGAATATCGACTTTTCGAATTTCCGGTATCGAGTTTTTAAATATCGAATTTTCGAAAATCGAATATCGGAAATCCGAATAAGCAATATCGAATATCGGCTATCCAATATCCGATATCCGATTACCGAATATCGACTTTTCGAATTTCGGGTATCGTGTTTTTAAATACCGAATTTTCGAAATTCGAATATCGGATATCCGAATATGCCATATCGAATATCGGCTATCGAATATCCGAAATCCAATTACCGAATATCGAATATCGGATATCCGAATAAGCAATATCGAATATCGGCTATCCAATATCCGATATCCGATTACCGAATATCGACTTTTCGAATTTCGGGTATCGATTTTTAAATACCGAATTTTCGAAAATCGAATATCGGATATCCGAAGAAGTAATATCGAATATCGGCTATCCAATATCCGATATCCGTTTACCGAATATCGAATATCGACTTTTCGAATTTCCGGAATCGAGTTTTAAAATACCGAATTTTCGAAATTCGAATATCGGATATCCGAATATGCCATATCGAATATCGGCTATCCAATATCCGATAACCGAATATCGACTTTTCGAATTTCCGGTATCGAGTTTTTAAAAAAAGAATTTTCGAAAATCGAATATCGGATATCCGAATATGCCTTATCGAATATCGGCTATCGAATATCCGGTATCCAATCACCGAATATTGAATTTTCGAATTTCCGGTAAGGAGTTTTTAAATACCGAATTTTCGAAAATCGAATATCGGATATCCGAATAGACAATATCGAATTACGGCTATCCAATATCCGATATCCGTTTACCGAATATCGACTTTTCGAATTTCCGGTATCGAGTTTTTAAATACCGAATTTTCGAAAATTAAATATCGGATATCCGAATATCGAATTTCGGCTATCCAATATCCGATATCCGATTACCGAATATCGACTTTTCGAATTTCCGGTATCGAGTTTTTAAATACCGAATTTTCGATAATCGAATATCGGATATCCGAATATGCAATATCGAATATCGGCTATCCAATATCCGATATCCGTTTACCGAATATCGACTTTTCGAATTTCCGGTATCGAGTTTTTAAATACCGAATTTTCGAAAATCGAATATCGGATATCCGAATATGCAATATCGAATATCAGCTATCCAATATCCGATATCCGTTTATCGAATATCGACTTTTCGAATTTCCGGTATCGAGTTTTTAATACCGAATTTTCGAAAATCGAATATCGGATATCCGAATATGCAATATCGAATATCGGCTATCCAATATCCGATATCCGATAACCGAATATCGAATATCGACTTTTCGAATTTCCGGTATCGAGTTTGTGGCGGAACGTCACTTGGACCACCACCTTACAATTGGCACGAAAAACGCTACCGCTTATGATCTTGCACCGCCGCCTAAAATCAGGTGATGTGAGGTCGGTGACCGCCCGCTGTTACACGCGCCGCAAGCACACACTGAGCGCGTGATATTTGTACGGGCGCCGACGAAGAAGACCTTGAGCGACCGGGCGACGGCGTGATGGGAGCCTGCCGGCGCGAGCGCCGAGCACCGGTCGTCAGTTGTCCACGGACTAGCTACCTCAACACTCGGGCGCGACGCGTACTATTGCTTTGTTTCGAACCGCTTATTTCCTATTTGCTTGGTGCTATTTTAATGTATCTGTCTATCGTTTAAATATAATAATTCATCTCGAGCTTAATAATAATCTTCATTTCTGTCTTTCGCACTTCATTCTTCCGCTAAACCTCACGCTGTTATAGCCTTTAATAGCTTTACTATACGGGTTAGAATCCCGTGTAGTGTAGTGGTAAGCATCTCGCTTAACATCCTATATTGGTGACCCTCGACTACCACGCAGATTGAAGACTCGGATTCAGCAGTAAACAGGCAGTTCCAGTGAAGCAAGAAGAACGGTGGTTCAGGTTGTGGTCCTAGAGTGTTTACATCGGAGCGAAGAAAAAGGTTGTGGTACAAACACAAGCGGTGAGCGATTTTATATTTTTTAAATAATGTCTGACCCAGAGAATTTTGCCGACGCTGACGCTAAAGAAATAGGAACTCCAGTCTCTTGTGAAGTATCGAAGGTTGGACTTCCAATGCGTTGTCCACCCTTTTGTCCAGAGGAACCGGCTTTATGGTTCGCCCAATTAGAGGGCCAATTTATCCTTGGGAGAATAACTAGTGATACGACAAAATTCTATACCGTGACTACACAACTAGAAACAAAGTACGCAATGCAGGTTAAAGATATTATCACAAAGCCGCCGGAGACAAATAAGTACGAAAAATTAAAAACTGAATTAATTAATCGCCTTTCTGCGTCACAGGAGAAGCGGATCCAGCAATTATTAATTCATGAGGAGCTAGGTGATCGCAGGCCTTCTCAGTTTCTAAGGCACCTTCAAAATTTAGCTGGACCTGCTGGAGCTTCGGATTTTGTGAAAAGTCTGTGGACTAACCGCTTGCCACAAAATATACAGACAGTGATTGCTTCACAGATTGCCGACCTACAGGTAGAAAAGCTAGCCGAGATCGCCGACCGGGTATATGAAATTGTACCATGCACTCCACAAGTCGCTGCCGCCTCCGCCTCTACTAGCACTTCACCCGACTTGGTCAAAGAAGTAAGCGAACTTACAAAGCAAGTTGCGCGGCTGACATCGCAGATGAACAGCAAGTGGAGAGGTCGTTCCCGCTCTCGCTCACAGTCTCGACACAATCAAAAAAGGTATTTTCGCAATCGCTCTAATAGCTCTAGGACACAGCAGCCACCACCGAACCACCCGCATTGTTTCTACCATTACACCTACGGAGACAAGGCGAACAAGTGTAAGCAGCCATGCACATTTACGTCGGAAAACTCAAAGGGCGGTCGCAAGTAGCGGCCAACGACTGCCCTTCTTCAACAGGCCGTTTGTTTGTAACCGACCGAACTACGAAAATGCAGTTCCTGGTGGACACTGGCTCAGACTTGTGTGTTTTCCCTCGGTCGGCAGTAAAAACGCCTGTAAAACAGTCGAAATTCGATTTAGTTGCAGCTAATAATACGATGATACACACATACGGACCAACACAGCTACGACTCAACCTAGGTCTCAGAAGGGATTTCACATGGAAGTTCACGGTAGCTGACGTATCTCGCCCCATCATAGGAGTCGACTTTCTTAGTTTCTATAACTTACTTGTAGACTGCCGAAACCAGAGATTGATAGATAATACAACGACACTATCAGTTCCAGGAGCCCATTGCAAGTCAACGGACGATATTGCATCCGTGAAGGCTGTAGTCGGTGATACAGATTACCATAAAATACTTCGGGAGTATCCAGAAATCACCAGACCACCAGGAACACATTTACTGGGTAAGCACAACACGTTGCACCACATAAGAACCACTCCAGGTCCACCTGTAGCAAGCAAACCACGACGCCTGGATCCAGTTCGAACGCTAGTCGCCAAGAAGGAATTTGAAGACATGCTAGCTAGTGGTGTGGCCAGACGGTCGGAGAGCGCCTGGTCCGCCCCTCTCCACCTGGTGAAGAAAAAAGACGACGGATGGAGACCATGCGGCGACTACAGGGCACTGAATGCTAGAACCATACCAGACAGGTACCCTATACGCCACATTCACGACTTCTCCTACCAACTATCAGGGTGTACAGTATTCTCAACCATAGATCTCGTCAAGGCGTACAACCAGATAAGAATAAACCCAGACGACATTCCGAAGAGCGCTATTACTACGCCTTTCGGTCTTTACGAGTTCCCATTTATGACCTTTGGCCTGAGGAACGCCGCTCAGACTTTCCAAAGGTTTATCGACGAAGTACTACTTGGCTTGGATTTCTGTTATGGGTATATTGATGATATCCTCGTATTCTCACAGACCCATGAACAGCATGAGCAGCATCTACGGCAGTTGTTCAACCGTTTAAGAGGATACGGTATAGTGATAAACACTTCAAAGTGTAATATCGGACAGTCAGAGGTAACTTTTCTAGGATACCATGTGTCAGCTGCAGGAACAAAACCTCTCAGTACCAAGATACAGGCTATCCAGGAGTATCCAGTTCCCAAGACGGTCAAGGAGCTTCGTAGATTTTTAGGTGTCATAAATTTTTATCGTCGTTTCGTCCCGAACGCAGCTAAACTACAAGCCCCATTGAACGCAATCCTGGCCGGTCCCAAAATTAAAGGAGCACATCCAGTCAATATGACTCAAGAACTTTTAAAAGCATTCGAAGATATTAAAACTTCACTATCCAACGCAACCTTACTCGCTCATCCGGACCCATCAGCCGAGTTGGCCATCGTCACTGACGCGTCTGATACTGCCATCGGCGCCGTCCTTCAACAGCGGAAAAGAGACAACTGGGAACCTCTAGCCTTTTACTCGCACAAACTGAATGGTGCTCAAAGGAAATACAGCCCGTACGACCGTGAATTGTTAGCGGTATATTTATTTATTAACAAAGGGACACCAACAGCTTCTGTATATAAATTAATAAATAGTTTACTTATGTAAGAGTACAAGGCTTATACAGTCGCCAATAATAGGTGAACCAACATTCACAAACATAGGTGGTAACTTAAGCTAAAATCTAAATTAAAGTACTAAATAATGAGTGAAAATAAAGTATATGAAGCAGTGAAGTATTTTCGACATATGGTTGAGGCAAGGAACTTCGCAATCTTCACTGACCACAAACCACTGATGTTTGCCTTTAAGTCGAACAGAGACAGCTGTTCACCAAGGCAATTCAGATACCTAGACTTTATAGGACAATTTACCACCGATATTAGGTATATACCGGGCAGGGAAAATGTAGTTGCTGATGCATTGTCACGGATCGAAGAAGTGTCACCGGCAATAAACTTTGAAGATCTTGCAAAATTTCAGGAAACAGATCCAGAACTGCAAGACCTCATTCGTAATGGTTCGTCACTGAAGCTAGAAAAGATCGCTGCACCAACTGGCAACGCACAAGTTTTATGTGACACTTCATCGACTTTGCCCCGCCCGTACGTGACACCACAACTCAGAAAGCAAGTTTTTGAATCATTGCACAATTTGCATCACCCAGGATGTTCAGCTACAGTGCGACTGGGGACGCAAAGCTATGTGTGGCCAGGGATCCGCAAGGACTGTAGAGAGTGGGCGAGGCAGTGTTTGCCATGCCAGACTTCTAAAGTCACTCGTCACACCAAATCCCCGCCGTCCTCTTACCTGACCCCATCCTCTCGCTTCTCACACATCCACCTCGACATCATAGGACCCTTAACCCTTTCGTCTGATTACAGGTACTGCCTTACCGTCATCGACAGGTTCACTCGATGGCCTGAGGCGTACCCCTTGAAGGACATCACGGCGGAGACCTGCGCAGCCACGCTGGTAGCCAATTGGGTGGCCCGCTTCGGCTGTCCAGCACGAGTGACCACCGACCGTGGTCGCCAATTCGAGAGCCACCTGTTCAAGGCTCTCTCTGCCTTGCTGGGGGCAGAACATCTTCGCACCACTGCCTACCATCCAGCAGCGAATGGCATGGTGGAACGACTGCATCGACAGCTGAAAGCCGCCATCATGTGCCACAGCTCTTCACAGTGGACGGAAGCTCTTCCACTGGTACTCCTCGGCATGCGTAACTCGTGGAAAGAAGACATCCAAGCTACGCCAGCCGAACTCGTCTACGGGGAAGCACTACAGCTTCCGGGCCAGTTCATATCTACGAAGGCAGACTTCGCCACAGCTGACGTCACCGAGTACGCAAACCGTCTACGACGTCACATGGCCAGCCTCACACCGAAACCTGCAGCATGGCATTCCACATCGCCCTTCTACGTGCCGCGAGATCTTCATACCTCCTCCCACGTCTTCCTCCGTCGAGACTACGTACGACGTTCACTGGAGCCACCGTATGCGGGACCCTACAAGGTTCTACAGAGGCATGAAAAATATTTCACGATCGAGATACAGGGGAAGCCAAGTAACGTGTCAGTCGACCGACTCAAACCAGCTTTTGTAACGCGTGAAGAGGCGCAGAACGAAACACCCATCACAACAGCTGACACTACCAGCACCAGCACGACAACTGAGGAGAAGAGGACGAGAAGCGGGCGTCGAGTAAAGTTCCCCGATTTTTATCGACCGTAGTCACGGTCTGGTCGGGGGGAACATGTGGCGGAACGTCACTTGGACCACCACCTTACAATTGGCACGAAAAACGCTACCGCTTATGATCTTGCACCGCCGCCTAAAATCAGGTGATGTGAGGTCGGTGACCGCCCGCTGTTACACGCGCCGCAAGCACACACTGAGCGCGTGATATTTGTACGGGCGCCGACGAAGAAGACCTTGAGCGACCGGGCGACGGCGTGATGGGAGCCTGCCGGCGCGAGCGCCGAGCACCGGTCGTCAGTTGTCCACGGACTAGCTACCTCAACACTCGGGCGCGACGCGTACTATTGCTTTGTTTCGAACCGCTTATTTCCTATTTGCTTGGTGCTATTTTAATGTATCTGTCTATCGTTTAAATATAATAATTCATCTCGAGCTTAATAATAATCTTCATTTCTGTCTTTCGCACTTCATTCTTCCGCTAAACCTCACGCTGTTATAGCCTTTAATAGCTTTACTATACGGGTTAGAATCCCGTGTAGTGTAGTGGTAAGCATCTCGCTTAACATCCTATAAGTTTTTAAATACCCAATTTTCGAAAATCGAATATACGATATCCGAATATGCAATTTCGAACATCTTCTATCCAATATCCGATATCCGTTTACCGAATTTCGAATATCGACTTTTCGAATTTCCGGTATCGAGTTTTTAAATACCGAATTTTCGAATATCGGATATCCTAATATGCAATATCGAACATCGGCTATCCAATATCCGATATCCGTTTACCGAATATCGAATATCGACTTTTCGAATTTCCGGTATCGAGTTTTTAAATACCGAATTTTCGATAATCGAATATCGGATATCCGAATATGCAATATCGAATATCGGCTATCGAATATCCGAAATCCAATAACCGAATATCGAATATCGGATATACGAATAAGCAATATCGAATATCGGCTATCCAATATCCGATATCCGATTACCGAATATCGACTTTTCGAATTTCGGGTATCGATTTTTAAATACCGAATTTTCGAAAATCGAATATCGGATATCCGAAGAAGTAATATCGAATATCGGCTATCCAATATCCGATATCCGTTTACCGAATATCGAATATCGACTTTTCGAATTTCCGGTATCGAGTTTTTAATACCGAATTTTCGAAAATCGAATATCGGATATCCGAATATGCAATATCGAATATCGGCTATCCAATATCCGATATCCGATAACCGTATATCGAATATCGACTTTTCAAATTTCCGGAATCGAGTTTTAAAATACCGAATTTTCGAAATTCGAATATCGGATATCCGAATATGCCATATCGAATATCGGCTATCCAATATCCAATATCCGATAACCGAATATCGACTTTTCGAATTTCCGGTATCGAGTTTTTAAAAAAAGAATTTTCGAAAATCGAATATCGGATATCCGAATATGCAATATCGAATATCGGCTATCCAATATCCGATATCCGTTTAGCGAATATCGAATATCGACTTTTCGAATTTCCGTTATCGAATTTCCAAATATCGAATTTTCGAAAATCGAATATCGGACATCCGAATATGCCTTATCGAATATCGGCTATCGAATATCCGGTATCCAATTACCGAATATTGACTTTTCGAATTTCCGGTATCGAGTTTTTAAATACCGAATTTTCGAAAATCGAATATCGGATATCCGAATAGACAATATCGAATTACGGCTATCCAATATCCGATATCCGATAACCGAATATCGACGTTTCGAATTTTCGGTTACGAGTTTTTAAATACCAAGTATTCGAAATTCGAATATCGGATATCCGAATATGCCATATCGAATATCGGCTATCCAATATCCAATATCCGATAACCGAATATCGACTTTTCGAATTTCCGGTATCGAGTTTTTAAAAAAAGAATTTACGAAAATCGAATATCGGATATCCGAATATGCAATATCGAATATCGGCTATCCAATATCCGATATCCGTTTACCGAATATCGAATATCGACTATTCGAATTTCCGGTATCGAGTTTTTAATACCGAATTTTCGAAAATCGAATATCGGATATCCGAATATGCAATATCGAATATCGGCTATCCAATATCCGATATCCGATAACCGAATATCGAATATCGAATATCGACTTTTCGAATTTCCGGAATCGAGTTTTAAAATACCAAATTTTCGAAAATCGATTATCGGATATTCGAATATGCAATATCGAATATCGGCTATCCAATATCCAATATCCGTTTACTGAATATCGAATATCGACTTTTCGAATTTTCGGTTACGAGTTTTTAAATACCGAGTTTTCGAAATTCGAATATCGGATATCCGAATATGCCATATCGAATATCGGCTATGCAATATCCAATATCCGATAACCGAATATCGACTTTTCGAATTTCCGGTATCGAGTTTTTAAAAAACGAATTATCGAAAATCGAAAATCGGATATCCGAATATGCAATATCGAATATCGGCTATCCAATATCCGATATCCGTTTAGCGAATATCGAATATCGACTTTTCGAATTTCCGGTATCGAGTTTTTAAATACCGAATTTTCCAAAAATCGAATATCGGATATCCAAATATGCAATATCGAATATCGGCTATCCTATCTGAAATCCGTTTACCGAATACCGAATATCGACTTTTCAAATTTCCGGTATCGAGTTTTTAAATACCCAATTTTCGAAAATCGAATAATTATACGATATCCGAATATGCAATTTCGAACATCTTCAATCCAATATCCGATATCCGTTTACCGAATATCGAATATCGACTTTTCGAATTTCGGGTATCGAGTTTTCAAATATCGAATTTTCGAAAATCGAATATCGGATATCCGAACATGCAATATCGAATATCGGCTATCCAATATCCGATATCCAATTACCGAGTATCGAATATCGACTTTTTGAATTTCCGGTATTGAGTTTTTAAATACCGAATTTTCGAAAATCGAATATCAGATATCCAAATAAGCAATATCGTATATCGGCTATCCAATATCTGATTACCGATTATCGGATATCGACTTTTCGAATTTCCGGTATCGAGTTTTTAAATACCGAATTTTCGATAATCGAATATCGGATATCCGAATATGCAATATCGAATATCTGCTATCCAATATCCGATATCCGTTTACCGAATATCGAATATCGACTTTTCGAATTTCGGGTATCGAGTTTTTAAATATCGAATTTTCGAAAATCGAATATCGGGTATCCGAATATGCAATATCGAATATCGTCTATCCAATATCCGATATCCGTTTACCAAATATCGAATATCGACTTTTCGAATTTCGGGTATCGAGTTTTTAAATATCGAATTTTCGCATAATAAGCAATATCGAATATCGGCTATCCAATATCTGATTACCGAATATCGAATATTGACTTTTCGAATTTCCGGTATCGAGTTTTTAAATATCGAATTTTCGAAAATCGAATATCGGATATCCGAATATGCAATATCGAATATCGGCTATACAATATCCGATATCCGCTTACCGAATATCGAATTTTCGAATTTCCGGTATCGAGGTTTCAAATAACGTATTTTCGAAAATCGAATATCGGATATCCGAATAAGCAATATCGAATATCGGCTATCCAATATCCCATATCCGTTTACCGAATATCGAATACCGACTTTTCGAATTTCGGGTATCGAGTTTTTAAATATCGAATTTTCGAAAATCGAATATCGGATATCCGAATAAGCAATATCGAATATCGACTTTTCGAATTTCCGGTATCGAGTTTTTAAATACCGAATTTACGAAAATCGATTATCGGATATCCGAATGTGCAATATCGAATATAGGCTATCCAATATCCGATATCCGTTTACGGAATATCGAATATCGACTTTTCGAATTTCGGGTATCGAGTTTTTAAATATCAATTTTCGAAAATCGAATATCGGATATCCGAATATGCAATATCGAATATCGGCTATCCAATATCCGATATCCGATTACCGAGTATCGAATATCGTCATTTTGAATTTCCGGTATTGAGTTTTTAAATACCGAATTTTCGAAAATCGAATATCGGATATCCAAATGAGCAATATCGTATATCGGCTATCCAATATCCGATTACCGAATATCGGATATCGACTTGTCAAATTTCCGGTATCGAGTTTTTAAATACCGAATTTTCGAAAATCAAATATCGGATATCCGAATATGCAATATCGAATATCGGCTATCCAATATCCGATATCCGTTTACCGAATATCGAATATCGACTTTTCGAATTTCCGGTATCGAGTTTTTAAATATCGAATTTTCGAAAATCGAATATCGGAAATCCGAATAAGCAATATCGAATATCGGCTATCCAATATCCGATATCCGATTACCGAATATCGACTTTTCGAATTTTCGGTTACGAGTTTTTAAATACCAAGTATTCGAAATTCGAATATCGGATATCCGAATATGCCATATCGAATATCGGCTATCCAATATCCAATATCCGATAACCGAATATCGACTTTTCGAATTTTCGGTTACGAGTTTTTAAATACCAAGTTTTCGAAATTCGAATATCGGATATCCGAATATGCCATATCGAATATCGGCTATCCAATATCCAATATCCGATAACCGAATATCGACTTTTCGAATTTCCGGTATCGAGTTTTTAAAAAAAGAATTTACGAAAATCGAATATCGGATATCCGAATATGCAATATCGAATATCGGCTATCCAATATCCGATATCCGTTTACCGAATATCGAATATCGACTATTCGAATTTCCGGTATCGAGTTTTTAATACCGAATTTTCGAAAATCGAATATCGGATATCCGAATATGCAATATCGAATATCGGCTATCCAATATCCGATATCCGATAACCGAATATCGAATATCGAATATCGACTTTTCGAATTTCCGGAATCGAGTTTTAAAATACCAAATTTTCGAAAATCGATTATCGGATATTCGAATATGCAATATCGAATATCGGCTATCCAATATCCAATATCCGTTTACTGAATATCGAATATCGACTTTTCGAATTTTCGGTTACGAGTTTTTAAATACCGAGTTTTCGAAATTCGAATATCGGATATCCGAATATGCCATATCGAATATCGGCTATGCAATATCCAATATCCGATAACCGAATATCGACTTTTCGAATTTCCGGTATCGAGTTTTTAAAAAACGAATTATCGAAAATCGAAAATCGGATATCCGAATATGCAATATCGAATATCGGCTATCCAATATCCGATATCCGTTTAGCGAATATCGAATATCGACTTTTCGAATTTCCGGTATCGAGTTTTTAAATACCGAATTTTCCAAAAATCGAATATCGGATATCCAAATATGCAATATCGAATATCGGCTATCCTATCTGAAATCCGTTTACCGAATACCGAATATCGACTTTTCAAATTTCCGGTATCGAGTTTTTAAATACCCAATTTTCGAAAATCGAATAATTATACGATATCCGAATATGCAATTTCGAACATCTTCAATCCAATATCCGATATCCGTTTACCGAATATCGAATATCGACTTTTCGAATTTCGGGTATCGAGTTTTCAAATATCGAATTTTCGAAAATCGAATATCGGATATCCGAACATGCAATATCGAATATCGGCTATCCAATATCCGATATCCAATTACCGAGTATCGAATATCGACTTTTTGAATTTCCGGTATTGTGTTTTTAAATACCGAATTTTCGAAAATCGAATATCAGATATCCAAATAAGCAATATCGTATATCGGCTATCCAATATCTGATTACCGATTATCGGATATCGACTTTTCGAATTTCCGGTATCGAGTTTTTAAATACCGAATTTTCGATAATCGAATATCGGATATCCGAATATGCAATATCGAATATCTGCTATCCAATATCCGATATCCGTTTACCGAATATCGAATATCGACTTTTCGAATTTCGGGTATCGAGTTTTTAAATATCGAATTTTCGAAAATCGAATATCGGGTATCCGAATATGCAATATCGAATATCGTCTATCCAATATCCGATATCCGTTTACCAAATATCGAATATCGACTTTTCGAATTTCGGGTATCGAGTTTTTAAATATCGAATTTTCGCATAATAAGCAATATCGAATATCGGCTATCCAATATCTGATTACCGAATATCGAATATTGACTTTTCGAATTTCCGGTATCGAGTTTTTAAATATCGAATTTTCGAAAATCGAATATCGGATATCCGAATATGCAATATCGAATATCGGCTATACAATATCCGATATCCGCTTACCGAATATCGAATTTTCGAATTTCCGGTATCGAGGTTTCAAATAACGTATTTTCGAAAATCGAATATCGGATATCCGAATAAGCAATATCGAATATCGGCTATCCAATATCCCATATCCGTTTACCGAATATCGAATACCGACTTTTCGAATTTCGGGTATCGAGTTTTTAAATATCGAATTTTCGAAAATCGAATATCGGATATCCGAATAAGCAATATCGAATATCGACTTTTCGAATTTCCGGTATCGAGTTTTTAAATACCGAATTTACGAAAATCGATTATCGGATATCCGAATGTGCAATATCGAATATAGGCTATCCAATATCCGATATCCGTTTACGGAATATCGAATATCGACTTTTCGAATTTCGGGTATCGAGTTTTTAAATATCAATTTTCGAAAATCGAATATCGGATATCCGAATATGCAATATCGAATATCGGCTATCCAATATCCGATATCCGATTACCGAGTATCGAATATCGTCATTTTGAATTTCCGGTATTGAGTTTTTAAATACCGAATTTTCGAAAATCGAATATCGGATATCCAAATGAGCAATATCGTATATCGGCTATCCAATATCCGATTACCGAATATCGGATATCGACTTGTCAAATTTCCGGTATCGAGTTTTTAAATACCGAATTTTCGAAAATCAAATATCGGATATCCGAATATGCAATATCGAATATCGGCTATCCAATATCCGATATCCGTTTACCGAATATCGAATATCGACTTTTCGAATTTCCGGTATCGAGTTTTTAAATATCGAATTTTCGAAAATCGAATATCGGAAATCCGAATAAGCAATATCGAATATCGGCTATCCAATATCCGATATCCGATTACCGAATATCGACTTTTCGAATTTCCGGTATCGAGTTTTTAATACCGAATTTTCGAAAACCGAATATCGGATATCCGAATATGCAATATCGAATATCGGCTATCCAATATCCGATATCCGATAACCGAATATCGAATATCGACTTTTCGAATTTCCGGTATCGAGTTTTTAAATACCCAATTTTCGAAAATCGAATATACGATATCCGAATATGCAATTTCGAACATCTTCTATCCAATATCCGATATCCGTTTACCGAATTTCGAATATCGACTTTTCGAATTTCCGGTATCGAGTTTTTAAATACCGAATTTTCGAATATCGGATATCCTAATATGCAATATCGAACATCGGCTATCCAATATCCGATATCCGTTTACCGAATATCGAATATCGACTTTTCGAATTTCCGGTATCGAGTTTTTAAATACCGAATTTTCGATAATCGAATATCGGATATCCGAATATGCAATATCGAATATCTGCTATCCAATATCCAATATCCGTTTACTGAATATCGAATATCGACTTTTCGAATTTGGGGTATCGAGTTTTTAAATATCGAATTTTCGAAAATCGAATATCGGATATCCGAATATGCAATATCGAATATCGGCTATCCAATATCCGATATCCGATATCCATTTACCGAGTATCGAATATCGACTTTTTGAATTTCCGGTATTGAGTTTTTAAATACCGAATTTTCGAAAATCGAATATCGGATATCCAAATAAGCAATATCGTATATCGGCTATCCAATATCCGATTACCGAATATCGGATATTGACTTTTCTAATTTCCGGTATCGAGTTTTTAAATACCGAATTTTCGAAAATCAAATATCGGATATCCGAATATGCAATATGGAATATCAGCTATCCAATATCCGATATCCGTTTACCGAATATCGAATATCGACTTTTCGAATTTCCGGTATCGAGTTTTTAAATATCGAATTTTCGAAAATCGAATATCGGAAATCCGAATAAGCAATATCGAATATCGGCTATCCAATATCCGATATCCGATTACCGAATATCGACTTTTCGAATTTCGGGTATCGAGTTTTTAAATATCGAATTTTCGAAAATCGAATATCGGATATCCGAATATGCAATATCGAATATCGTCTATCCAATATCCGATATCCGTTTACCAAATATCGAATATCGACTTTTCGAATTTCGGGTATCGAGTTTTTAAATATCGAATTTTCGCATAATAAGCAATATCGAATATCGGCTATCCAATATCTGATTACCGAATATCGAATATTGACTTTTCGAATTTCCGGTATCGAGTTTTTAAATATCGAATTTTCGAAAATCGAATATCGGATATCCGAATATGCAATATCGAATATCGGCTATACAATATCCGATATCCGCTTACCGAATATCGAATTTTCAAATTTCCGGTATCGAGGTTTCAAATAACGTATTTTCGAAAATCGAATATCGGATATCCGAATAAGCAATATCGAATATCGGCTATCCAATATCCGTTTACCAAATATCGAATATCGACTTTTCGAATTTCGGGTATCGAGTTTTTAAATACCGAATTTGAGAAAATCGATTATCGGATATCCGAATATGCAATATCGAATATAGGCAATCCAATTTCCGATATCCGTTTACGGAATATCGAATATCGACTTTTCGAATTTCGGGTATCGAGTTTTTAAATATCGAATTTTCGAAAATCGAATATCGGATATCCGAATATGCAATATCGAATATCGGCTATCCAATATCCGATATCCGTTTAGCGAATATCGAATATCGACTTTTCGAATTTCCGTTATCGAATTTTCAAATATCGAATTTTCGAAAATCGAATATCGGATATCCGAATATGCCTTATCGAATATCGGCTATCGAATATCCGGTATCCAATTACCGAATATTGACTTTTCGAATTTCCGGTATCGAGTTTTTAAATACCGAATTTTCGAAAATCGAATATCGGATATCCGAATAGACAATATCGAATTACGGCTATCCAATATCCGATATCCGTTTACCGAATATCGACTTTTCGAATTTCCGGTATCGAGTTTTTAAATACCGAATTTTCGAAAATCGAATATCGGATATCCGAATATGCAATATCGAATATCGGCTATCCAATATCCAATATCCGATAACCGAATATCGACTTTTCGAATTTTCGGTTACGAGTTTTTAAATACCAAGTTTTCGAAATTCGAATATCGGATATCCGAATATGCCATATCGAATATCGGCTATCCAATATCCAATATCCGATAACCGAATATCGACTTTTCGAATTTCCGGTATCGAGTTTTTAAAAAACGAATTATCGAAAATCGAAAATCGGATATCCGAATATGCAATATCGAATATCGGCTATCCAATATCCGATATCCGTTTAGCGAATATCGAATATCGACTTTTCGAATTTCCGGTATCGAGTTTTTAAATACCGAATTTTCCAAAAATCGAATATCGGATATCCAAATATGCAATATCGAATATCGGCTATCCTATCTGAAATCCGTTTACCGAATATCGAATATCGACTTTTCGAATTTCCGGTATCGAGTTTTTAAATACCCAATTTTCGAAAATCGAATAATTATACGATATCCGAATATGCAATTTCGAACATCTTCAATCCAATATCCGATATCCGTTTACCGAATATCGAATATCGACTTTTCGAATTTCGGGTATCGAGTTTTCAAATATCGAATTTTCGAAAATCGAATATCGGATATCCGAATATGCAATATCGAATATCGGCTATCCAATATCCGATATCCAATTACCGAGTATCGAATATCGACTTTTTGAATTTCCGGTATTGAGTTTTTAAATACCGAATTTTCGAAAATCGAATATCAGATATCCAAATAAGCAATATCGTATATCGGCTATCCAATATCTGATTACCGATTATCGGATATCGACTTTTCGAATTTCCGGTATCGAGTTTTTAAATACCGAATTTTCGAAAATTAAATATCGGATATTCGAATATCGAATATCGGCTATAAAATATCCGATATCCGATTACCGAATATCGACTTTTCGAATTTCCGGTATCGAGTTTTTAAATACCGAATTTTCGATAATCGAATATCGGATATCCGAATATGCAATATCGAATATCTGCTATCCAATATCCGATATCCGTTTACCGAATATCGAATATCGACTTTTCGAATTTCGGGTATCGAGTTTTTAAATATCGAATTTTCGAAAATCGAATATCGGATATCCGAATATGCAATATCGAATATCGTCTATCCAATATCCGATATCCGTTTACCAAATATCGAATATCGACTTTTCGAATTTCGGGTATCGAGTTTTTAAATATCGAATTTTCGCATAATAAGCAATATCGAATACCGGCTATCCAATATCTGATTACCGAATATCGAATATTGACTTTTCGAATTTCCGGTATCGAGTTTTTAAATATCGAATTTTCGAAAATCGAATATCGGATATCCGAATATGCAATATCGAATATCGGCTATACAATATCCGATATCCGCTTACCGAATATCGAATTTTCGAATTTCCGGTATCGAGGTTTCAAATAACGTATTTTCGAAAATCGAATATCGGATATCCGAATAAGCAATATCGAATATCGGCTATCCAATATCCCATATCCGTTTACCGAATATCGAATACCGACTTTTCGAATTTCGGGTATCGAGTTTTTAAATATCGAATTTTCGAAAATCGAATATCGGATATCCGAATAAGCAATATCGAATATCGACTTTTCGAATTTCCGGTATCGAGTTTTTAAATACCGAATTTACGAAAATCGATTATCGGATATCCGAATATGCAATATCGAATATAGGCTATCCAATATCCGATATCCGTTTACGGAATATCGAATATCGACTTTTCGAATTTCGGGTATCGAGTTTTTAAATATCAATTTTCGAAAATCGAATATCGGATATCCGAATATGCAATATCGAATATCGGCTATCCAATATCCGATATCCGATTACCGAGTATCGAATATCGTCATTTTGAATTTCCGGTATTGAGTTTTTAAATACCGAATTTTCGAAAATCGAATATCGGATATCCAAATGAGCAATATCGTATATCGGCTATCCAATATCCGATTACCGAATATCGGATATCGACTTGTCAAATTTCCGGTATCGAGTTTTTAAATACCGAATTTTTGAAAATCAAATATCGGATATCCGAATATGCAATATCGAATATCGGCTATCCAATATCCGATATCCGTTTACCGAATATCGACTTTTCGAATTTCCGGTATCGAGTTTTTAAATACCGAATTTTCGAAAATCGAATGTCGGATATCCGAATATGCAATATCGAATATCAGCTATCCAATATCCGATATCCGTTTACCGAATATCGAATATCGACTTTTCGAATTTCCGGTATCGAGTTTTTAATACCGAATTTTCGAAAACCGAATATCGGATATCCGAATATGCAATATCGAATATCGGCTATCCAATATCCGATATCCGATAACCGAATATCGAATATCGACTTTTCGAATTTCCGGTATCGAGTTTTTAAATACCCAATTTTCGAAAATCGAATATACGATATCCGAATATGCAATTTCGAACATCTTCTATCCAATATCCGATATCCGTTTACCGAATTTCGAATATCGACTTTTCGAATTTCCGGTATCGAGTTTTTAAATACCGAATTTACGAAAATCGATTATCGGATATCCGAATATGCAATATCGAATATAGGCTATCCAATATCCGATATCCGTTTACGGAATATCGAATATCGACTTTTCGAATTTCGGGTATCGAGTTTTTAAATATCAATTTTCGAAAATCGAATATCGGATATCCGAATATGCAATATCGAATATCGGCTATCCAATATCCGATATCCGATTACCGAGTATCGAATATCGTCATTTTGAATTTCCGGTATTGAGTTTTTAAATACCGAATTTTCGAAAATCGAATATCGGATATCCAAATGAGCAATATCGTATATCGGCTATCCAATATCCGATTACCGAATATCGGATATCGACTTGTCAAATTTCCGGTATCGAGTTTTTAAATACCGAATTTTCGAAAATCAAATATCGGATATCCGAATATGCAATATCGAATATCGGCTATCCAATATCCGATATCCGTTTACCGAATATCGACTTTTCGAATTTCCGGTATCGAGTTTTTAAATACCGAATTTTCGAAAATCGAATGTCGGATATCCGAATATGCAATATCGATTATCAGCTATCCAATATCCGATATCCGTTTACCGAATATCGAATATCGACTTTTCGAATTTCCGGTATCGAGTTTTTAATACCGAATTTTCGAAAACCGAATATCGGATATCCGAATATGCAATATCGAATATCGGCTATCCAATATCCGATATCCGATAACCGAATATCGAATATCGACTTTTCGAATTTCCGGTATCGAGTTTTTAAATACCCAATTTTCGAAAATCGAATATACGATATCCGAATATGCAATTTCGAACATCTTCTATCCAATATCCGATATCCGTTTACCGAATTTCGAATATCGACTTTTCGAATTTCCGGTATCGAGTTTTTAAATACCGAATTTTCGAATATCGGATATCCTAATATGCAATATCGAACATCGGCTATCCAATATCCGATATCCGTTTACCGAATATCGAATATCGACTTTTCGAATTTCCGGTATCGAGTTTTTAAATACCGAATTTTCGATAATCGAATATCGGATATCCGAATATGCAATATCGAATATCTGCTATCCAATATCCAATATCCGTTTACTGAATATCGAATATCGACTTTTCGAATTTGGGGTATCGAGTTTTTAAATATCGAATTTTCGAAAATCGAATATCGGATATCCGAATATGCAATATCGAATATCGGCTATCCAATATCCGATATCCGATATCCATTTACCGATTATCGAATATCGACTTTTTGAATTTCCGGTATTGAGTTTTTAAATACCGAATTTTCGAAAATCGAATATCGGATATCCAAATAAGCAATATCGTATATCGGCTATCCAATATCCGATTACCGAATATCGGATATTGACTTTTCTAATTTCCGGTATCGAGTTTTTAAATACCGAATTTTCGAAAATCAAATATCGGATATCCGAATATGCAATATCGAATATCAGCTATCCAATATCCGATATCCGTTTACCGAATATCGAATATCGACTTTTCGAATTTCCGGTATCGAGTTTTTAAATATCGAATTTTCGAAAATCGAATATCGGGAATCCGAATAAGCAATATCGAATATCGGCTATCCAATATCCGATATCCGATTACCGAATATCGACTTTTCGAATTTCGGGTATCGAGTTTTTAAATATCGAATTTTCGAAAATCGAATATCGGATATCCGAATATGCAATATCGAATATCGTCTATCCAATATCCGATATCCGTTTACCAAATATCGAATATCGACTTTTCGAATTTCGGGTATCGAGTTTTTAAATATCGAATTTTCGCATAATAAGCAATATCGAATATCGGCTATCCAATATCTGATTACCGAATATAGAATATTGACTTTTCGAATTTCCGGTATCGAGTTTTTAAATATCGAATTTTCGAAAATCGAATATCGGATATCCGAATATGCAATATCGAATATCGGCTATACAATATCCGATATCCGCTTACCGAATATCGAATTTTCGAATTTCCTGTATCGAGGTTTCAAATAACGTATTTTCGAAAATCGAATATCGGATATCCGAATAAGCAATATCGAATATCGGCTATCCAATATCCGTTTACCAAATATCGAATATCGACTTTTCGAATTTCGGGTATCGAGTTTTTAAATATCGAATTTTCGAAAATCGAATATCGGATATCCGAATAAGCAATATCGAATATTGACTTTTCGAATTTCCGGTATCGAGTTTTTAAATACCGAATTTACGAAAATCGATTATCGGATATCCGAATATGCAATATCGAATATAGGCAATCCAATTTCCGATATCCGTTTACGGAATATCGAATATCGACTTTTCGAATTTCGGGTATCGAGTTTTTAAATATCGAATTTTCGAAAATCGAATATCGGATATCCGAATATGCAATATCGAATATCGGCTATCCAATATCCGATATCCGATTACCGAGTATCGAATATCGACTTTTTGAATTTCCGGAATCGAGTTTTAAAATACCAAATTTTCGAAAATCGATTATCGGATATTCGAATATGCAATATCGAATATCGGCTATCCAATATCCAATATCCGATAACCGAATATCGACTTTTCGAATTTTCGGTTACGAGTTTTTAAATACCGAGTTTTCGAAATTCGAATATCGGATATCCGAATATGCCATATCGAATATCGGCTATGCAATATCCAATATCCGATAACCGAATATCGACTTTTCGAATTTCCGGTATCGAGTTTTTAAAAAACGAATTATCGAAAATCGAATATCGGATATCCGAATATGCAATATCGAATATCGGCTATCCAATATCCGATATCCGTTTAGCGAATATCGAATATCGACTTTTCGAATTTCCGGTATCGAGTTTTTAAATACCGAATTTTCCAAAAATCGAATATCGGATATCCAAATATGCAATATCGAATATCGGCTATCCTATCTGAAATCCGTTTACCGAATATCGAATATCGACTTTTCGAATTTCCGGTATCGAGTTTTTAAATACCCAATTTTCGAAAATCGAATAATTATACGATATCCGAATATGCAATTTCGAACATCTTCAATCCAATATCCGATATCCGTTTACCGAATATCGAATATCGACTTTTCGAATTTCGGGTATCGAGTTTTCAAATATCGAATTTTCGAAAATCGAATATCGGATATCCGAATATGCAATATCGAATATCGGCTATCCAATATCCGATATCCAATTACCGAGTATCGAATATCGACTTTTTGAATTTCCGGTATTGAGTTTTTAAATACCGAATTTTCGAAAATCGAATATCAGATATCCAAATAAGCAATATCGTATATCGGCTATCCAATATCTGATTACCGATTATCGGATATCGACTTTTCGAATTTCCGGTATCGAGTTTTTAAATACCGAATTTTCGAAAATTAAATATCGGATATCCGAATATCGAATATCGGCTATCCAATATCCGATTACCGAATATCGACTTTTCGAATTTCCGGTATCGAGTTTTTAAATACAAAATTTTCGATAATCGAATATCGGATATCCGAATATGCAATATCGAATATCGGCTATCCAATATCCGATATCCGATTACCGAGTATCGAATATCGTCTTTTTGAATTTCCGGTATTGAGTTTTTAAATACCGAATTTTCGAAAATCGAATATCGGATATCCAAATGAGCAATATCGTATATCGGCTATCCAATATCCGATTACCGAATATCGGATATCGACTTGTCAAATTTCCGGTATCGAGTTTTTAAATACCGAATTTTCGAAAATCAAATATCGGATATCCGAATATGCAATATCGAATATCGGCTATCCAATATCCGATATCCGTTTACCGAATATCGACTTTTCGAATTTCCGGTATCGAGTTTTTAAATACCGAATTTTCGAAAATCGAATATCGGATATCCGAATATGCAATATCGAATATCAGCTATCCAATATCCGATATCCGTTTACCGAATATCGAATATCGACTTTTCGAATTTCCGGTACCGAGTTTTTAATACCGAATTTTCGAAAATCGAATATCGGATATCCGAATATGCAATATCGAATATCGGCTATCCAATATCCGATATCCGATAACCGAATATCGAATATCGACTTTTCGAATTTCCGGTATCGAGTTTTTAAATACCCAATTTTCGAAAATCGAATATACGATATCCGAATATGCAATTTCGAACATCTTCTATCCAATATCCGATATCCGTTTACCGAATTTCGAATATCGACTTTTCGAATTTCCGGTATCGAGTTTTTAAATACCGAATTTTCGAATATCGGATATCCTAATATGCAATATCGAACATCGGCTATCCAATATCCGATATCCGTTTACCGAATATCGAATATCGACTTTTCGAATTTCCGGTATCGAGTTTTTAAATACCGAATTTTCGATAATCGAATATCGGATATCCGAATATGCAATATCGAATATCTGCTATCCAATATCCAATATCCGTTTACTGAATATCGAATATCGACTTTTCGAATTTCGGGTATCGAGTTTTTAAATATCGAATTTTCGAAAATCGAATATCGGATATCCGAATATGCAATATCGAATATCGGCTATCCAATATCCGATATCCGATATCCATTTACCGAGTATCGAATATCGACTTTTTGAATTTCCGGTATTGAGTTTTTAAATACCGAATTTTCGAAAATCGAATATCGGATATCCAAATAAGCAATATCGTATATCGGCTATCCAATATCCGATTACCGAATATCGGATATTGACTTTTCTAATTTCCGGTATCGAGTTTTTAAATACCGAATTTTCGAAAATCAAATATCGGATATCCGAATATGCAATATCGAATATCAGCTATCCAATATCCGATATCCGTTTACCGAATATCGAATATCGACTTTTCGAATTTCCGGTATCGAGTTTTTAAATATCGAATTTTCGAAAATCGAATATCGGAAATCCGAATAAGCAATATCGAATATCGGCTATCCAATATCCGATATCCGATTACCGAATATCGACTTTTCGAATTTCGGGTATCGAGTTTTTAAATATCGAATTTTCGAAAATCGAATATCGGATATCCGAATATGCAATATCGAATATCGTCTATCCAATATCCGATATCCGTTTACCGAATTTCGAATATCGACTTTTCGAATTTCCGGTATCGAGTTTTTAAATACCGAATTTTCGAATATCGGATATCCTAATATGCAATATCGAACATCGGCTATCCAATATCCGATATCCGTTTACCGAATATCGAATATCGACTTTTTGAATTTCCGGTATCGAGTTTTTAAATACCGAATTTTCGATAATCGAATATCGGATATCCGAATATGCAATATCGAATATCTGCTATCCAATATCCAATATCCGTTTACTGAATATCGAATATCGACTTTTCGAATTTGGGGTATCGAGTTTTTAAATATCGAATTTTCGAAAATCGAATATCGGATATCCGAATATGCAATATCGAATATCGGCTATCCAATATCCGATATCCGATATCCATTTACCGATTATCGAATATCGACTTTTTGAATTTCCGGTATTGAGTTTTTAAATACCGAATTTTCGAAAATCGAATATCGGATATCCAAATAAGCAATATCGTATATCGGCTATCCAATATCCGATTACCGAATATCGGATATTGACTTTTCTAATTTCCGGTATCGAGTTTTTAAATACCGAATTTTCGAAAATCAAATATCGGATATCCGAATATGCAATATCGAATATCAGCTATCCAATATCCGATATCCGTTTACCGAATATCGAATATCGCCTTTTCGAATTTCCGGTATCGAGTTTTTAAATATCGAATTTTCGAAAATCGAATATCGGGAATCCGAATAAGCAATATCGAATATCGGCTATCCAATATCCGATATCCGATTACCGAATATCGACTTTTCGAATTTCGGGTATCGAGTTTTTAAATATCGAATTTTCGAAAATCGAATATCGGATATCCGAATATGCAATATCGAATATCGTCTTTCCAATATCCGATATCCGTTTACCAAATATCGAATATCGACTTTTCGAATTTCGGGTATCGAGTTTTTAAATATCGAATTTTCGCATAATAAGCAATATCGAATATCGGCTATCCAATATCTGATTACCGAATATAGAATATTGACTTTTCGAATTTCCGGTATCGAGTTTTTAAATATCGAATTTTCGAAAATCGAATATCGGATATCCGAATATGCAATATCGAATATCGGCTATACAATATCCGATATCCGCTTACCGAATATCGAATTTTCGAATTTCCGGTATCGAGGTTTCAAATAACGTATTTTCGAAAATCGAATATCGGATATCCGAATAAGCAATATCGAATATCGGCTATCCAATATCCGTTTACCAAATATCGAATATCGACTTTTCGAATTTCGGGTATCGAGTTTTTAAATATCGAATTTTCGAAAATCGAATATCGGATATCCGAATAAGCAATATCGAATATTGACTTTTCGAATTTCCGGTATCGAGTTTTTAAATACCGAATTTTCGAAAATCGAATATCGGATATCCGAATAGACAATATCGAATTACGGCTATCCAATATCCGATATCCGTTTACCGAATATCGACTTTTCGAATTTCCGGTATCGAGTTTTTAAATACCGAATTTTCGAAAATCGAATATCGGATATCCGAATATGCAATATCGAATATCGGCTATCCAATATCCAATATCCGATAACCGAATATCGACTTTTCGAATTTTCGGTTACGAGTTTTTAAATACCAAGTTTTCGAAATTCGAATATCGGATATCCGAATATGCCATATCGAATATCGGCTATCCAATATCCAATATCCGATAACCGAATATCGACTTTTCGAATTTCCGTTATCGAATTTCCAAATATCGAATTTTCGAAAATCGAATATCGGACATCCGAATATGCCTTATCGAATATCGGCTATCGAATATCCGGTATCCAATTACCGAATATTGACTTTTCGAATTTCCGGTATCGAGTTTTTAAATACCGAATTTTCGAAAATCGAATATCGGATATCCGAATAGACAATATCGAATTACGGCTATCCAATATCCGATATCCGATAACCGAATATCGACGTTTCGAATTTTCGGTTACGAGTTTTTAAATACCAAGTATTCGAAATTCGAATATCGGATATCCGAATATGCCATATCGAATATCGGCTATCCAATATCCAATATCCGATAACCGAATATCGACTTTTCGAATTTTCGGTTACGAGTTTTTAAATACCAAGTTTTCGAAATTCGAATATCGGATATCCGAATATGCCATATCGAATATCGGCTATCCAATATCCAATATCCGATAACCGAATATCGACTTTTCGAATTTCCGGTATCGAGTTTTTAAAAAAAGAATTTACGAAAATCGAATATCGGATATCCGAATATGCAATATCGAATATCGGCTATCCAATATCCGATATCCGTTTACCGAATATCGAATATCGACTATTCGAATTTCCGGTATCGAGTTTTTAATACCGAATTTTCGAAAATCGAATATCGGATATCCGAATATGCAATATCGAATATCGGCTATCCAATATCCGATATCCGATAACCGAATATCGAATATCGAATATCGACTTTTCGAATTTCCGGAATCGAGTTTTAAAATACCAAATTTTCGAAAATCGATTATCGGATATTCGAATATGCAATATCGAATATCGGCTATCCAATATCCAATATCCGTTTACTGAATATCGAATATCGACTTTTCGAATTTTCGGTTACGAGTTTTTAAATACCGAGTTTTCGAAATTCGAATATCGGATATCCGAATATGCCATATCGAATATCGGCTATGCAATATCCAATATCCGATAACCGAATATCGACTTTTCGAATTTCCGGTATCGAGTTTTTAAAAAACGAATTATCGAAAATCGAAAATCGGATATCCGAATATGCAATATCGAATATCGGCTATCCAATATCCGATATCCGTTTAGCGAATATCGAATATCGACTTTTCGAATTTCCGGTATCGAGTTTTTAAATACCGAATTTTCCAAAAATCGAATATCGGATATCCAAATATGCAATATCGAATATCGGCTATCCTATCTGAAATCCGTTTACCGAATACCGAATATCGACTTTTCAAATTTCCGGTATCGAGTTTTTAAATACCCAATTTTCGAAAATCGAATAATTATACGATATCCGAATATGCAATTTCGAACATCTTCAATCCAATATCCGATATCCGTTTACCGAATATCGAATATCGACTTTTCGAATTTCGGGTATCGAGTTTTCAAATATCGAATTTTCGAAAATCGAATATCGGATATCCGAACATGCAATATCGAATATCGGCTATCCAATATCCGATATCCAATTACCGAGTATCGAATATCGACTTTTTGAATTTCCGGTATTGAGTTTTTAAATACCGAATTTTCGAAAATCGAATATCAGATATCCAAATAAGCAATATCGTATATCGGCTATCCAATATCTGATTACCGATTATCGGATATCGACTTTTCGAATTTCCGGTATCGAGTTTTTAAATACCGAATTTTCGATAATCGAATATCGGATATCCGAATATGCAATATCGAATATCTGCTATCCAATATCCGATATCCGTTTACCGAATATCGAATATCGACTTTTCGAATTTCGGGTATCGAGTTTTTAAATATCGAATTTTCGAAAATCGAATATCGGGTATCCGAATATGCAATATCGAATATCGTCTATCCAATATCCGATATCCGTTTACCAAATATCGAATATCGACTTTTCGAATTTCGGGTATCGAGTTTTTAAATATCGAATTTTCGCATAATAAGCAATATCGAATATCGGCTATCCAATATCTGATTACCGAATATCGAATATTGACTTTTCGAATTTCCGGTATCGAGTTTTTAAATATCGAATTTTCGAAAATCGAATATCGGATATCCGAATATGCAATATCGAATATCGGCTATACAATATCCGATATCCGCTTACCGAATATCGAATTTTCGAATTTCCGGTATCGAGGTTTCAAATAACGTATTTTCGAAAATCGAATATTGGATATCCGAATAAGCAATATCGAATATCGGCTATCCAATATCCCATATCCGTTTACCGAATATCGAATACCGACTTTTCGAATTTCGGGTATCGAGTTTTTAAATATCGAATTTTCGAAAATCGAATATCGGATATCCGAATAAGCAATATCGAATATCGACTTTTCGAATTTCCGGTATCGAGTTTTTAAATACCGAATTTACGAAAATCGATTATCGGATATCCGAATGTGCAATATCGAATATAGGCTATCCAATATCCGATATCCGTTTACGGAATATCGAATATCGACTTTTCGAATTTCGGGTATCGAGTTTTTAAATATCAATTTTCGAAAATCGAATATCGGATATCCGAATATGCAATATCGAATATCGGCTATCCAATATCCGATATCCGATTACCGAGTATCGAATATCGTCATTTTGAATTTCCGGTATTGAGTTTTTAAATACCGAATTTTCGAAAATCGAATATCGGATATCCAAATGAGCAATATCGTATATCGGCTATCCAATATCCGATTACCGAATATCGGATATCGACTTGTCAAATTTCCGGTATCGAGTTTTTAAATACCGAATTTTCGAAAATCAAATATCGGATATCCGAATATGCAATATCGAATATCGGCTATCCAATATCCGATATCCGTTTACCGAATATCGAATATCGACTTTTCGAATTTCCGGTATCGAGTTTTTAAATATCGAATTTTCGAAAATCGAATATCGGAAATCCGAATAAGCAATATCGAATATCGGCTATCCAATATCCGATATCCGATTACCGAATATCGACTTTTCGAATTTTCGGTTACGAGTTTTTAAATACCAAGTATTCGAAATTCGAATATCGGATATCCGAATATGCCATATCGAATATCGGCTATCCAATATCCAATATCCGATAACCGAATATCGACTTTTCGAATTTTCGGTTACGAGTTTTTAAATACCAAGTTTTCGAAATTCGAATATCGGATATCCGAATATGCCATATCGAATATCGGCTATCCAATATCCAATATCCGATAACCGAATATCGACTTTTCGAATTTCCGGTATCGAGTTTTTAAAAAAAGAATTTACGAAAATCGAATATCGGATATCCGAATATGCAATATCGAATATCGGCTATCCAATATCCGATATCCGTTTACCGAATATCGAATATCGACTATTCGAATTTCCGGTATCGAGTTTTTAATACCGAATTTTCGAAAATCGAATATCGGATATCCGAATATGCAATATCGAATATCGGCTATCCAATATCCGATATCCGATAACCGAATATCGAATATCGAATATCGACTTTTCGAATTTCCGGAATCGAGTTTTAAAATACCAAATTTTCGAAAATCGATTATCGGATATTCGAATATGCAATATCGAATATCGGCTATCCAATATCCAATATCCGTTTACTGAATATCGAATATCGACTTTTCGAATTTTCGGTTACGAGTTTTTAAATACCGAGTTTTCGAAATTCGAATATCGGATATCCGAATATGCCATATCGAATATCGGCTATGCAATATCCAATATCCGATAACCGAATATCGACTTTTCGAATTTCCGGTATCGAGTTTTTAAAAAACGAATTATCGAAAATCGAAAATCGGATATCCGAATATGCAATATCGAATATCGGCTATCCAATATCCGATATCCGTTTAGCGAATATCGAATATCGACTTTTCGAATTTCCGGTATCGAGTTTTTAAATACCGAATTTTCCAAAAATCGAATATCGGATATCCAAATATGCAATATCGAATATCGGCTATCCTATCTGAAATCCGTTTACCGAATACCGAATATCGACTTTTCAAATTTCCGGTATCGAGTTTTTAAATACCCAATTTTCGAAAATCGAATAATTATACGATATCCGAATATGCAATTTCGAACATCTTCAATCCAATATCCGATATCCGTTTACCGAATATCGAATATCGACTTTTCGAATTTCGGGTATCGAGTTTTCAAATATCGAATTTTCGAAAATCGAATATCGGATATCCGAACATGCAATATCGAATATCGGCTATCCAATATCCGATATCCAATTACCGAGTATCGAATATCGACTTTTTGAATTTCCGGTATTGTGTTTTTAAATACCGAATTTTCGAAAATCGAATATCAGATATCCAAATAAGCAATATCGTATATCGGCTATCCAATATCTGATTACCGATTATCGGATATCGACTTTTCGAATTTCCGGTATCGAGTTTTTAAATACCGAATTTTCGATAATCGAATATCGGATATCCGAATATGCAATATCGAATATCTGCTATCCAATATCCGATATCCGTTTACCGAATATCGAATATCGACTTTTCGAATTTCGGGTATCGAGTTTTTAAATATCGAATTTTCGAAAATCGAATATCGGGTATCCGAATATGCAATATCGAATATCGTCTATCCAATATCCGATATCCGTTTACCAAATATCGAATATCGACTTTTAGAATTTCGGGTATCGAGTTTTTAAATATCGAATTTTCGCATAATAAGCAATATCGAATATCGGCTATCCAATATCTGATTACCGAATATCGAATATTGACTTTTCGAATTTCCGGTATCGAGTTTTTAAATATCGAATTTTCGAAAATCGAATATCGGATATCCGAATATGCAATATCGAATATCGGCTATACAATATCCGATATCCGCTTACCGAATATCGAATTTTCGAATTTCCGGTATCGAGGTTTCAAATAACGTATTTTCGAAAATCGAATATCGGATATCCGAATAAGCAATATCGAATATCGGCTATCCAATATCCCATATCCGTTTACCGAATATCGAATACCGACTTTTCGAATTTCGGGTATCGAGTTTTTAAATATCGAATTTTCGAAAATCGAATATCGGATATCCGAATAAGCAATATCGAATATCGACTTTTCGAATTTCCGGTATCGAGTTTTTAAATACCGAATTTACGAAAATCGATTATCGGATATCCGAATGTGCAATATCGAATATAGGCTATCCAATATCCGATATCCGTTTACGGAATATCGAATATCGACTTTTCGAATTTCGGGTATCGAGTTTTTAAATATCAATTTTCGAAAATCGAATATCGGATATCCGAATATGCAATATCGAATATCGGCTATCCAATATCCGATATCCGATTACCGAGTTTCGAATATCGTCATTTTGAATTTCCGGTATTGAGTTTTTAAATACCGAATTTTCGAAAATCGAATATCGGATATCCAAATGAGCAATATCGTATATCGGCTATCCAATATCCGATTACCGAATATCGGATATCGACTTGTCAAATTTCCGGTATCGAGTTTTTAAATACCGAATTTTCGAAAATCAAATATCGGATATCCGAATATGCAATATCGAATATCGGCTATCCAATATCCGATATCCGTTTACCGAATATCGAATATCGACTTTTCGAATTTCCGGTATCGAGTTTTTAAATATCGAATTTTCGAAAATCGAATATCGGAAATCCGAATAAGCAATATCGAATATCGGCTATCCAATATCCGATATCCGATTACCGAATATCGACTTTTCGAATTTCCGGTATCGAGTTTTTAATACCGAATTTTCGAAAACCGAATATCGGATATCCGAATATGCAATATCGAATATCGGCTATCCAATATCCGATATCCGATAACCGAATATCGAATATCGACTTTTCGAATTTCCGGTATCGAGTTTTTAAATACCCAATTTTCGAAAATCGAATATACGATATCCGAATATGCAATTTCGAACATCTTCTATCCAATATCCGATATCCGTTTACCGAATTTCGAATATCGACTTTTCGAATTTCCGGTATCGAGTTTTTAAATACCGAATTTTCGAATATCGGATATCCTAATATGCAATATCGAACATCGGCTATCCAATATCCGATATCCGTTTACCGAATATCGAATATCGACTTTTCGAATTTCCGGTATCGAGTTTTTAAATACCGAATTTTCGATAATCGAATATCGGATATCCGAATATGCAATATCGAATATCTGCTATCCAATATCCAATATCCGTTTACTGAATATCGAATATCGACTTTTCGAATTTGGGGTATCGAGTTTTTAAATATCGAATTTTCGAAAATCGAATATCGGATATCCGAATATGCAATATCGAATATCGGCTATCCAATATCCGATATCCGATATCCATTTACCGAGTATCGAATATCGACTTTTTGAATTTCCGGTATTGAGTTTTTAAATACCGAATTTTCGAAAATCGAATATCGGATATCCAAATAAGCAATATCGTATATCGGCTATCCAATATCCGATTACCGAATATCGGATATTGACTTTTCTAATTTCCGGTATCGAGTTTTTAAATACCGAATTTTCGAAAATCAAATATCGGATATCCGAATATGCAATATGGAATATCAGCTATCCAATATCCGATATCCGTTTACCGAATATCGAATATCGACTTTTCGAATTTCCGGTATCGAGTTTTTAAATATCGAATTTTCGAAAATCGAATATCGGAAATCCGAATAAGCAATATCGAATATCGGCTATCCAATATCCGATATCCGATTACCGAATATCGACTTTTCGAATTTCGGGTATCGAGTTTTTAAATATCGAATTTTCGAAAATCGAATATCGGATATCCGAATATGCAATATCGAATATCGTCTATCCAATATCCGATATCCGTTTACCAAATATCGAATATCGACTTTTCGAATTTCGGGTATCGAGTTTTTAAATATCGAATTTTCGCATAATAAGCAATATCGAATATCGGCTATCCAATATCTGATTACCGAATATCGAATATTGACTTTTCGAATTTCCGGTATCGAGTTTTTAAATATCGAATTTTCGAAAATCGAATATCGGATATCCGAATATGCAATATCGAATATCGGCTATACAATATCCGATATCCGCTTACCGAATATCGAATTTTCGAATTTCCGGTATCGAGGTTTCAAATAACGTATTTTCGAAAATCGAATATCGGATATCCGAATAAGCAATATCGAATATCGGCTATCCAATATCCGTTTACCAAATATCGAATATCGACTTTTCGAATTTCGGGTATCGAGTTTTTAAATACCGAATTTGAGAAAATCGATTATCGGATATCCGAATATGCAATATCGAATATAGGCAATCCAATTTCCGATATCCGTTTACGGAATATCGAATATCGACTTTTCGAATTTCGGGTATCGAGTTTTTAAATATCGAATTTTCGAAAATCGAATATCGGATATCCGAATATGCAATATCGAATATCGGCTATCCAATATCCGATATCCGTTTAGCGAATATCGAATATCGACTTTTCGAATTTCCGTTATCGAATTTTCAAATATCGAATTTTCGAAAATCGAATATCGGATATCCGAATATGCCTTATCGAATATCGGCTATCGAATATCCGGTATCCAATTACCGAATATTGACTTTTCGAATTTCCGGTATCGAGTTTTTAAATACCGAATTTTCGAAAATCGAATATCGGATATCCGAATAGACAATATCGAATTACGGCTATCCAATATCCGATATCCGTTTACCGAATATCGACTTTTCGAATTTCCGGTATCGAGTTTTTAAATACCGAATTTTCGAAAATCGAATATCGGATATCCGAATATGCAATATCGAATATCGGCTATCCAATATCCAATATCCGATAACCGAATATCGACTTTTCGAATTTTCGGTTACGAGTTTTTAAATACCAAGTTTTCGAAATTCGAATATCGGATATCCGAATATGCCATATCGAATATCGGCTATCCAATATCCAATATCCGATAACCGAATATCGACTTTTCGAATTTCCGGTATCGAGTTTTTAAAAAACGAATTATCGAAAATCGAAAATCGGATATCCGAATATGCAATATCGAATATCGGCTATCCAATATCCGATATCCGTTTAGCGAATATCGAATATCGACTTTTCGAATTTCCGGTATCGAGTTTTTAAATACCGAATTTTCCAAAAATCGAATATCGGATATCCAAATATGCAATATCGAATATCGGCTATCCTATCTGAAATCCGTTTACCGAATATCGAATATCGACTTTTCGAATTTCCGGTATCGAGTTTTTAAATACCCAATTTTCGAAAATCGAATAATTATACGATATCCGAATATGCAATTTCGAACATCTTCAATCCAATATCCGATATCCGTTTACCGAATATCGAATATCGACTTTTCGAATTTCGGGTATCGAGTTTTCAAATATCGAATTTTCGAAAATCGAATATCGGATATCCGAATATGCAATATCGAATATCGGCTATCCAATATCCGATATCCAATTACCGAGTATCGATTATCGACTTTTTGAATTTCCGGTATTGAGTTTTTAAATACCGAATTTTCGAAAATCGAATATCAGATATCCAAATAAGCAATATCGTATATCGGCTATCCAATATCTGATTACCGATTATCGGATATCGACTTTTCGAATTTCCGGTATCGAGTTTTTAAATACCGAATTTTCGAAAATTAAATATCGGATATTCGAATATCGAATATCGGCTATCCAATATCCGATATCCGATTACCGAATATCGACTTTTCGAATTTCCGGTATCGAGTTTTTAAATACCGAATTTTCGATAATCGAATATCGGATATCCGAATATGCAATATCGAATATCTGCTATCCAATATCCGATATCCGTTTACCGAATATCGAATATCGACTTTTCGAATTTCGGGTATCGAGTTTTTAAATATCGAATTTTCGAAAATCGAATATCGGATATCCGAATATGCAATATCGAATATCGTCTATCCAATATCCGATATCCGTTTACCAAATATCGAATATCGACTTTTCGAATTTCGGGTATCGAGTTTTTAAATATCGAATTTTCGCATAATAAGCAATATCGAATACCGGCTATCCAATATCTGATTACCGAATATCGAATATTGACTTTTCGAATTTCCGGTATCGAGTTTTTAAATATCGAATTTTCGAAAATCGAATATCGGATATCCGAATATGCAATATCGAATATCGGCTATACAATATCCGATATCCGCTTACCGAATATCGAATTTTCGAATTTCCGGTATCGAGGTTTCAAATAACGTATTTTCGAAAATCGAATATCGGATATCCGAATAAGCAATATCGAATATCGGCTATCCAATATCCCATATCCGTTTACCGAATATCGAATACCGACTTTTCGAATTTCGGGTATCGAGTTTTTAAATATCGAATTTTCGAAAATCGAATATCGGATATCCGAATAAGCAATATCGAATATCGACTTTTCGAATTTCCGGTATCGAGTTTTTAAATACCGAATTTACGAAAATCGATTATCGGATATCCGAATATGCAATATCGAATATAGGCTATCCAATATCCGATATCCGTTTACGGAATATCGAATATCGACTTTTCGAATTTCGGGTATCGAGTTTTTAAATATCAATTTTCGAAAATCGAATATCGGATATCCGAATATGCAATATCGAATATCGGCTATCCAATATCCGATATCCGATTACCGAGTATCGAATATCGTCATTTTGAATTTCCGGTATTGAGTTTTTAAATACCGAATTTTCGAAAATCGAATATCGGATATCCAAATGAGCAATATCGTATATCGGCTATCCAATATCCGATTACCGAATATCGGATATCGACTTGTCAAATTTCCGGTATCGAGTTTTTAAATACCGAATTTTCGAAAATCAAATATCGGATATCCGAATATGCAATATCGAATATCGGCTATCCAATATCCGATATCCGTTTACCGAATATCGACTTTTCGAATTTCCGGTATCGAGTTTTTAAATACCGAATTTTCGAAAATCGAATGTCGGATATCCGAATATGCAATATCGAATATCAGCTATCCAATATCCGATATCCGTTTACCGAATATCGAATATCGACTTTTCGAATTTCCGGTATCGAGTTTTTAATACCGAATTTTCGAAAACCGAATATCGGATATCCGAATATGCAATATCGAATATCGGCTATCCAATATCCGATATCCGATAACCGAATATCGAATATCGACTTTTCGAATTTCCGGTATCGAGTTTTTAAATACCCAATTTTCGAAAATCGAATATACGATATCCGAATATGCAATTTCGAACATCTTCTATCCAATATCCGATATCCGTTTACCGAATTTCGAATATCGACTTTTCGAATTTCCGGTATCGAGTTTTTAAATACCGAATTTACGAAAATCGATTATCGGATATCCGAATATGCAATATCGAATATAGGCTATCCAATATCCGATATCCGTTTACGGAATATCGAATATCGACTTTTCGAATTTCGGGTATCGAGTTTTTAAATATCAATTTTCGAATATCGACATCACTGACAGTGTAGCAGAGTTGTTAAAATTAGATTGTAAGAAAATTATTTTGTGTGCATTTCCCTATTTTGAGAAGTTATCAAACAGACAAAACAATCATATACATAGGCTGAATAAGCAGGTACAGTTCTTAGCAACTCATTATAGTGACAAACTTTTATACTTAGACATCAACACTGTTGTTGATAAACTTAGGTCGACTCAGGATTCAGCGTATCTGCCTATTAGATATAGACATATAATAGCTAGTCTATTAAGTTTTAATATTCACTCAGACATAAGTAGTATGTCTTCGTCTTGTTGTGTACATATTTATCCTAGTATTAGTTTTAGTAATAGTATTAGTTGTACGAAGGAGGACCCATGTGTCACCATGGAAGATTCCCAATCTCAAAGTGGGACTACTAGTAGTAGGATATTTTTGCCTGGTGATGGCATGGGGGTCCCGGGGCTCCCTCCGGATAGTATTTATTTTTCTTTAAACTTTTAAGTAAGACAACAGAAGGTACCATTAGCACTATAGCATCTCCCACAGACAATGTATCTTCTTGCAACCAACCATATAGTTTTAAAAAAGGGCCTCCGCAGAATACCTTGAAATTGTTCCATCAGAACATTCAAGGTATCTCTTCGAAATTATTAGAAGTTGAAATGTTTTTAGAAAAAACCATGTTTGATATTATCTGTTTTACTGAACATTGGTTAAAGGACTATCAAATGCTATTTAATTATGAAAACTATACTGTGGGTAGTTGTTTTAATCGTAAAAATTTGCTGCGTGGTGGTTCCCTAATATTAGTTAAAAACTCTTTAAAATTTCACCAACGTAATGACATAGTAGGTCTTTCAGTTGAACATTGTATCGAACTGTCCTGTGTTGAGCTAGATAAGCATGTAATAGTGTGTGTGTACAGACCCCCTAATTATCAAAATTTTTCCTTATTTGAATCTAGAATGGAAGATGTTCTGGCAAAACTTGCAGTCAGGAATAAATCTATAATAATTTGTGGTGATTTTAATATAAATATTTTGGAAGAAAATTCAAATAGCAGTAGGTTATTAAATCTTTATAAGTCATTTGACTTGACTAACATTTTTACAGAGCCAACTAGAGTTACTCCATCTTCTGCGACTTGTATTGATAATGTTTTCTGCAATTGTGATTATTTGGATAAGGCCATAGTTAATTGTCTGCCGTCTGATCATAGTGGGCAGACGGTAACTTTTAGATGTAATACAATAAAGCAACAACTTGAGATTAAATTTAGACCAGTAACTTCTGCCAAATTAAGTAGCTTTAATAATTCCCTACAGAACAAGCTAAGTGTAATGAATATGGACGACATTAATGTTAATAAATTCTATGGTAATTTCTTTTCAATAGTTCATACTGAATTCAATAAAACTTTTGAAAAGAAAACAAAAAACATTGAACCCAAATTTGTATTTAGTGACTGGGCGACTAGAGGTATTAGGAAAAGTAGGGAAAGACTATTTGAACTGTATGGCCTTAAGCCAATTATTAACACTGAAACTTTCAATAAGTATGTTGCTGCCTATTCAAAATGTTTTAAAAATACTTGCAAGGCTGCTAAAGCCATGCATATTAGCAATAAGATCAAATCGTCAGAAAATAAAATAAAAACGGTTTGGAAAGTTATAAATAACGAGACTGGCAGGAAAAAAAAGCCCAACACTAACTATGCTTTGCAGACATCTTGTGGTCCTATAAGCTCAAACCTGGAAGTAGCTGAAGAATTTGTTAAATTTTTTACTGATATACCGGCTAGGACTACGGAGGCTCTAAATTCCTCACCTGATATTTCAATAGGTTTATTAAAGGCGAACGTTTCTGGCAGCCCGGCTGATTTTAAGTTTAAACATATAAACCCTATGACAGTTATTAAAGCTTTCCGGGAAATCAAAATTAAAGCGACCGAAGATTTATGGGGATTGTCTATCAAAGTTTGTACAGGCATTGTGGAAACTGTAGCGCCATATTTGGCATTAATTTTTAATCTGTGTGTGGATCAAGGAGTTTTTCCTGATTTGATGAAATTCAGTAAAGTCGTGCCTCTTTTTAAATCTGGGGACTCCAAAGATACTAACAATTATAGACCTGTATCCGTGTTGCCAGTCTTTAGCAAGATATTTGAGAAAGTAATGCTAAATCAGATGCTTAACCACTTCAACACCTACAAAATCTTACACGATCAGCAGTATGGTTTCACCAAGGGACGTTGTACAACTGACGCCGGTGTCACCCTATTGAAGCACATATTTACTGCATGGGAAGAGGCACAAGACGCCATAGGAATATTCTGTGACCTCTCCAAAGCATTTGATTGCGTTAATCACGATACATTACTTTTGAAACTTGAACATTACGGACTAGGTAAACTTGCGCTTAGTCTGGTAAAATCTTATTTATGTGATAGGCAACAGCATGTTCAAATAAATGGTGTAAATTCACAGGGTTTAACAGTTAAAATGGGAGTTCCACAAGGCTCAATATTGGGTCCTTTTCTCTTTCTTGTATATATAAATGATCTACCCTATATACTTAAAAATCAACTACATAATATAGTGTTATTTGCTGATGACACATCCCTAATTTTTAAAATTAACAGGCGAGCTCAGAATCTAGATGACGTCAATAATGTCTTGCGTCAGATCCATAACTGGTTTTCAGCAAACAATTTAGTATTAAATGGAAACAAGACTAAATGCATTAGATTTGCCTTACCAAATGTAAAAAATAGTAATTATGACATAGTGTTGAATGAGGAGATACTAGAATTCGTCGATAAAACGGTTTTCCTGGGAATAACACTTGATTCAAGGCTACAATGGGGCCCTCATATAACAACACTTGCAGGGCGATTAAGTTCAGCAGCATATGCTGTCAGGAAAATTCGCCAATTCACTGACGTTGATACCGCGAGAATTGTATATTTTAGCTACTTCCACAGTGTAATGTCGTATGGTATTTTATTGTGGGGACGGGCGGCTGACATCGAGTCCATCTTTATTCTCCAAAAGAGAGCGATCCGAGCTATATATAATCTCCGTAGACGCGATTCTCTAAGGGAACTGTTTAAGGAAATTAACATCTTGACGGTTCCTTGTCAATATATCTATGAAAACATAATGTACGTTAGGAAAAATCTGCATCTTTTCTCTAAAAGAGGTGACAGACATAATTATCATACTAGAAATAGGGACCAATTAGTTCAGCCGGGCTTCAGACTCGCCAAAGTAGACTCTTCCTTCATGGGGTTCTGTTTAAAATGCTATAATAAGCTACCACAAAACGTTCTTGAACTGAATGAAACTAAATTCAAAACATGCATTAAACGCACACTTTGTAAGCAGGCATATTACAAACTGAGCGACTATATCGCTGATAATAATGCTTGGCTCCATGCTGGTCCTGCTCCATGAGACAGTGAATGTATAAATAAATTAATAGTGGAAGTATACTTAATACCATTGTTGGAGCTGCTGAAGATTGTACAACTGTATTTGCATTGTATAGATTCAATCTTCCTTGTATTATATAGCTTCATAGCCGACATTGTGTGAGTACTATGTACTTCAGAGCTGTCATTCACTGAGTACCTACGTCTCTTGTTGACTTGAATGACCCTGGCGGTTGAGTGTGTCATGCTCACTCAAATGTCTCGCTGATGGTGGCGCGTGTGTCGGATCATTTGGCTCCCTTTAAAATGGTTGAGCCGAATGGTGCTGATGCATGTGTCATGTTCGTGAACGGGCGCTGTCAGTTGCGACTGGTCATCTCTTAGCTGCCACGGTTTATTTTAATTTATTGATTTTTATTTCTGAATTGTCTTTGTTTTAAATTTTACTATGGACACTTTTAAACTTGCTACATCGTTCTCACATAATGTACCATCTAAGAATGAATGATGTAACAATGATCCTGTAATAATTTTGGCGATCTGAAAAGAGTGTCCATGGAGTTTCTTGCACGTTCTTCTCCATAGAGATCTACGACTTGGAACGTGCATCTACGGTACTTTCACAGTTTTTATGTCTTGTGACTGGGACTGTAGCACCATAACTTTTCAGTGTTTAATACTTAATATTCCTTTAGTTGTCTATGACAATTCAAAAGTGCCTGTAACTGGCCTACTTGAAATAAATGCTTTGATTTTGATTTTTTTGATTTCGAAAATCGAATATCGGATATCCGAATATGCAATATCGAATATCGGCTATCCAATATCCGATATCCGATTACCGAGTATCGAATATCGTCATTTTGAATTTCCGGTATTGAGTTTTTAAATACCGAATTTTCGAAAATCGAATATCGGATATCCAAATGAGCAATATCGTATATCGGCTATCCAATATCCGATTACCGAATATCGGATATCGACTTGTCAAATTTCCGGTATCGAGTTTTTAAATACCGAATTTTCGAAAATCAAATATCGGATATCCGAATATGCAATATCGAATATCGGCTATCCAATATCCGATATCCGTTTACCGAATATCGACTTTTCGAATTTCCGGTATCGAGTTTTTAAATACCGAATTTTCGAAAATCGAATGTCGGATATCCGAATATGCAATATCGATTATCAGCTATCCAATATCCGATATCCGTTTACCGAATATCGAATATCGACTTTTCGAATTTCCGGTATCGAGTTTTTAATACCGAATTTTCGAAAACCGAATATCGGATATCCGAATATGCAATATCGAATATCGGCTATCCAATATCCGATATCCGATAACCGAATATCGAATATCGACTTTTCGAATTTCCGGTATCGAGTTTTTAAATACCCAATTTTCGAAAATCGAATATACGATATCCGAATATGCAATTTCGAACATCTTCTATCCAATATCCGATATCCGTTTACCGAATTTCGAATATCGACTTTTCGAATTTCCGGTATCGAGTTTTTAAATACCGAATTTTCGAATATCGGATATCCTAATATGCAATATCGAACATCGGCTATCCAATATCCGATATCCGTTTACCGAATATCGAATATCGACTTTTCGAATTTCCGGTATCGAGTTTTTAAATACCGAATTTTCGATAATCGAATATCGGATATCCGAATATGCAATATCGAATATCTGCTATCCAATATCCAATATCCGTTTACTGAATATCGAATATCGACTTTTCGAATTTGGGGTATCGAGTTTTTAAATATCGAATTTTCGAAAATCGAATATCGGATATCCGAATATGCAATATCGAATATCGGCTATCCAATATCCGATATCCGATATCCATTTACCGATTATCGAATATCGACTTTTTGAATTTCCGGTATTGAGTTTTTAAATACCGAATTTTCGAAAATCGAATATCGGATATCCAAATAAGCAATATCGTATATCGGCTATCCAATATCCGATTACCGAATATCGGATATTGACTTTTCTAATTTCCGGTATCGAGTTTTTAAATACCGAATTTTCGAAAATCAAATATCGGATATCCGAATATGCAATATCGAATATCAGCTATCCAATATCCGATATCCGTTTACCGAATATCGAATATCGACTTTTCGAATTTCCGGTATCGAGTTTTTAAATATCGAATTTTCGAAAATCGAATATCGGGAATCCGAATAAGCAATATCGAATATCGGCTATCCAATATCCGATATCCGATTACCGAATATCGACTTTTCGAATTTCGGGTATCGAGTTTTTAAATATCGAATTTTCGAAAATCGAATATCGGATATCCGAATATGCAATATCGAATATCGTCTATCCAATATCCGATATCCGTTTACCAAATATCGAATATCGACTTTTCGAATTTCGGGTATCGAGTTTTTAAATATCGAATTTTCGCATAATAAGCAATATCGAATATCGGCTATCCAATATCTGATTACCGAATATAGAATATTGACTTTTCGAATTTCCGGTATCGAGTTTTTAAATATCGAATTTTCGAAAATCGAATATCGGATATCCGAATATGCAATATCGAATATCGGCTATACAATATCCGATATCCGCTTACCGAATATCGAATTTTCGAATTTCCTGTATCGAGGTTTCAAATAACGTATTTTCGAAAATCGAATATCGGATATCCGAATAAGCAATATCGAATATCGGCTATCCAATATCCGTTTACCAAATATCGAATATCGACTTTTCGAATTTCGGGTATCGAGTTTTTAAATATCGAATTTTCGAAAATCGAATATCGGATATCCGAATAAGCAATATCGAATATTGACTTTTCGAATTTCCGGTATCGAGTTTTTAAATACCGAATTTACGAAAATCGATTATCGGATATCCGAATATGCAATATCGAATATAGGCAATCCAATTTCCGATATCCGTTTACGGAATATCGAATATCGACTTTTCGAATTTCGGGTATCGAGTTTTTAAATATCGAATTTTCGAAAATCGAATATCGGATATCCGAATATGCAATATCGAATATCGGCTATCCAATATCCGATATCCGATTACCGAGTATCGAATATCGACTTTTTGAATTTCCGGAATCGAGTTTTAAAATACCAAATTTTCGAAAATCGATTATCGGATATTCGAATATGCAATATCGAATATCGGCTATCCAATATCCAATATCCGATAACCGAATATCGACTTTTCGAATTTTCGGTTACGAGTTTTTAAATACCGAGTTTTCGAAATTCGAATATCGGATATCCGAATATGCCATATCGAATATCGGCTATGCAATATCCAATATCCGATAACCGAATATCGACTTTTCGAATTTCCGGTATCGAGTTTTTAAAAAACGAATTATCGAAAATCGAATATCGGATATCCGAATATGCAATATCGAATATCGGCTATCCAATATCCGATATCCGTTTAGCGAATATCGAATATCGACTTTTCGAATTTCCGGTATCGAGTTTTTAAATACCGAATTTTCCAAAAATCGAATATCGGATATCCAAATATGCAATATCGAATATCGGCTATCCTATCTGAAATCCGTTTACCGAATATCGAATATCGACTTTTCGAATTTCCGGTATCGAGTTTTTAAATACCCAATTTTCGAAAATCGAATAATTATACGATATCCGAATATGCAATTTCGAACATCTTCAATCCAATATCCGATATCCGTTTACCGAATATCGAATATCGACTTTTCGAATTTCGGGTATCGAGTTTTCAAATATCGAATTTTCGAAAATCGAATATCGGATATCCGAATATGCAATATCGAATATCGGCTATCCAATATCCGATATCCAATTACCGAGTATCGAATATCGACTTTTTGAATTTCCGGTATTGAGTTTTTAAATACCGAATTTTCGAAAATCGAATATCAGATATCCAAATAAGCAATATCGTATATCGGCTATCCAATATCTGATTACCGATTATCGGATATCGACTTTTCGAATTTCCGGTATCGAGTTTTTAAATACCGAATTTTCGAAAATTAAATATCGGATATCCGAATATCGAATATCGGCTATCCAATATCCGATTACCGAATATCGACTTTTCGAATTTCCGGTATCGAGTTTTTAAATACAAAATTTTCGATAATCGAATATCGGATATCCGAATATGCAATATCGAATATCGGCTATCCAATATCCGATATCCGATTACCGAGTATCGAATATCGTCTTTTTGAATTTCCGGTATTGAGTTTTTAAATACCGAATTTTCGAAAATCGAATATCGGATATCCAAATGAGCAATATCGTATATCGGCTATCCAATATCCGATTACCGAATATCGGATATCGACTTGTCAAATTTCCGGTATCGAGTTTTTAAATACCGAATTTTCGAAAATCAAATATCGGATATCCGAATATGCAATATCGAATATCGGCTATCCAATATCCGATATCCGTTTACCGAATATCGACTTTTCGAATTTCCGGTATCGAGTTTTTAAATACCGAATTTTCGAAAATCGAATATCGGATATCCGAATATGCAATATCGAATATCAGCTATCCAATATCCGATATCCGTTTACCGAATATCGAATATCGACTTTTCGAATTTCCGGTACCGAGTTTTTAATACCGAATTTTCGAAAATCGAATATCGGATATCCGAATATGCAATATCGAATATCGGCTATCCAATATCCGATATCCGATAACCGAATATCGAATATCGACTTTTCGAATTTCCGGTATCGAGTTTTTAAATACCCAATTTTCGAAAATCGAATATACGATATCCGAATATGCAATTTCGAACATCTTCTATCCAATATCCGATATCCGTTTACCGAATTTCGAATATCGACTTTTCGAATTTCCGGTATCGAGTTTTTAAATACCGAATTTTCGAATATCGGATATCCTAATATGCAATATCGAACATCGGCTATCCAATATCCGATATCCGTTTACCGAATATCGAATATCGACTTTTCGAATTTCCGGTATCGAGTTTTTAAATACCGAATTTTCGATAATCGAATATCGGATATCCGAATATGCAATATCGAATATCTGCTATCCAATATCCAATATCCGTTTACTGAATATCAAATATCGACTTTTCGAATTTCGGGTATCGAGTTTTTAAATATCGAATTTTCGAAAATCGAATATCGGATATCCGAATATGCAATATCGAATATCGGCTATCCAATATCCGATATCCGATATCCATTTACCGAGTATCGAATATCGACTTTTTGAATTTCCGGTATTGAGTTTTTAAATACCGAATTTTCGAAAATCGAATATCGGATATCCAAATAAGCAATATCGTATATCGGCTATCCAATATCCGATTACCGAATATCGGATATTGACTTTTCTAATTTCCGGTATCGAGTTTTTAAATACCGAATTTTCGAAAATCAAATATCGGATATCCGAATATGCAATATCGAATATCAGCTATCCAATATCCGATATCCGTTTACCGAATATCGAATATCGACTTTTCGAATTTCCGGTATCGAGTTTTTAAATATCGAATTTTCGAAAATCGAATATCGGAAATCCGAATAAGCAATATCGAATATCGGCTATCCAATATCCGATATCCGATTACCGAATATCGACTTTTCGAATTTCGGGTATCGAGTTTTTAAATATCGAATTTTCGAAAATCGAATATCGGATATCCGAATATGCAATATCGAATATCGTCTATCCAATATCCGATATCCGTTTACCGAATTTCGAATATCGACTTTTCGAATTTCCGGTATCGAGTTTTTAAATACCGAATTTTCGAATATCGGATATCCTAATATGCAATATCGAACATCGGCTATCCAATATCCGATATCCGTTTACCGAATATCGAATATCGACTTTTTGAATTTCCGGTATCGAGTTTTTAAATACCGAATTTTCGATAATCGAATATCGGATATCCGAATATGCAATATCGAATATCTGCTATCCAATATCCAATATCCGTTTACTGAATATCGAATATCGACTTTTCGAATTTGGGGTATCGAGTTTTTAAATATCGAATTTTCGAAAATCGAATATCGGATATCCGAATATGCAATATCGAATATCGGCTATCCAATATCCGATATCCGATATCCATTTACCGATTATCGAATATCGACTTTTTGAATTTCCGGTATTGAGTTTTTAAATACCGAATTTTCGAAAATCGAATATCGGATATCCAAATAAGCAATATCGTATATCGGCTATCCAATATCCGATTACCGAATATCGGATATTGACTTTTCTAATTTCCGGTATCGAGTTTTTAAATACCGAATTTTCGAAAATCAAATATCGGATATCCGAATATGCAATATCGAATATCAGCTATCCAATATCCGATATCCGTTTACCGAATATCGAATATCGCCTTTTCGAATTTCCGGTATCGAGTTTTTAAATATCGAATTTTCGAAAATCGAATATCGGGAATCCGAATAAGCAATATCGAATATCGGCTATCCAATATCCGATATCCGATTACCGAATATCGACTTTTCGAATTTCGGGTATCGAGTTTTTAAATATCGAATTTTCGAAAATCGAATATCGGATATCCGAATATGCAATATCGAATATCGTCTTTCCAATATCCGATATCCGTTTACCAAATATCGAATATCGACTTTTCGAATTTCGGGTATCGAGTTTTTAAATATCGAATTTTCGCATAATAAGCAATATCGAATATCGGCTATCCAATATCTGATTACCGAATATAGAATATTGACTTTTCGAATTTCCGGTATCGAGTTTTTAAATATCGAATTTTCGAAAATCGAATATCGGATATCCGAATATGCAATATCGAATATCGGCTATACAATATCCGATATCCGCTTACCGAATATCGAATTTTCGAATTTCCGGTATCGAGGTTTCAAATAACGTATTTTCGAAAATCGAATATCGGATATCCGAATAAGCAATATCGAATATCGGCTATCCAATATCCGTTTACCAAATATCGAATATCGACTTTTCGAATTTCGGGTATCGAGTTTTTAAATATCGAATTTTCGAAAATCGAATATCGGATATCCGAATAAGCAATATCGAATATTGACTTTTCGAATTTCCGGTATCGAGTTTTTAAATACCGAATTTACGAAAATCGATTATCGGATATCCGAATATGCAATATCGAATATAGGCAATCCAATTTCCGATATCCGTTTACGGAATATCGAATATCGACTTTTCGAATTTCGGGTATCGAGTTTTTAAATATCGAATTTTCGAAAATCGAATATCGGATATCCGAATATGCAATATCGAATATCGGCTATCCAATATCCGATATCCGATTACCGAGTATCGAATATCGACTTTTTGAATTTCCGGAATCGAGTTTTAAAATACCAAATTTTCGAAAATCGATTATCGGATATTCGAATATGCAATATCGAATATCGGCTATCCAATATCCAATATCCGATAACCGAATATCGACTTTTCGAATTTTCGGTTACGAGTTTTTAAATACCGAGTTTTCGAAATTCGAATATCGGATATCCGAATATGCCATATCGAATATCGGCTATGCAATATCCAATATCCGATAACCGAATATCGACTTTTCGAATTTCCGGTATCGAGTTTTTAAAAAACGAATTATCGAAAATCGAATATCGGATATCCGAATATGCAATATCGAATATCGGCTATCCAATATCCGATATCCGTTTAGCGAATATCGAATATCGACTTTTCGAATTTCCGGTATCGAGTTTTTAAATACCGAATTTTCCAAAAATCGAATATCGGATATCCAAATATGCAATATCGAATATCGGCTATCCTATCTGAAATCCGTTTACCGAATATCGAATATCGACTTTTCGAATTTCCGGTATCGAGTTTTTAAATACCCAATTTTCGAAAATCGAATAATTATACGATATCCGAATATGCAATTTCGAACATCTTCAATCCAATATCCGATATCCGTTTACCGAATATCGAATATCGACTTTTCGAATTTCGGGTATCGAGTTTTCAAATATCGAATTTTCGAAAATCGAATATCGGATATCCGAATATGCAATATCGAATATCGGCTATCCAATATCCGATATCCAATTACCGAGTATCGAATATCGACTTTTTGAATTTCCGGTATTGAGTTTTTAAATACCGAATTTTCGAAAATCGAATATCAGATATCCAAATAAGCAATATCGTATATCGGCTATCCAATATCTGATTACCGATTATCGGATATCGACTTTTCGAATTTCCGGTATCGAGTTTTTAAATACCGAATTTTCGAAAATTAAATATCGGATATCCGAATATCGAATATCGGCTATCCAATATCCGATTACCGAATATCGACTTTTCGAATTTCCGGTATCGAGTTTTTAAATACAAAATTTTCGATAATCGAATATCGGATATCCGAATATGCAATATCGAATATCGGCTATCCAATATCCGATATCCGATTACCGAGTATCGAATATCGTCTTTTTGAATTTCCGGTATTGAGTTTTTAAATACCGAATTTTCAAAAATCGAATATCGGATATCCAAATGAGCAATATCGTATATCGGCTATCCAATATCCGATTACCGAATATCGGATATCGACTTGTCAAATTTCCGGTATCGAGTTTTTAAATACCGAATTTTCGAAAATCAAATATCGGATATCCGAATATGCAATATCGAATATCGGCTATCCAATATCCGATATCCGTTTACCGAATATCGACTTTTCGAATTTCCGGTATCGAGTTTTTAAATACCGAATTTTCGAAAATCGAATATCGGATATCCGAATATGCAATATCGAATATCAGCTATCCAATATCCGATATCCGTTTACCGAATATCGAATATCGACTTTTCGAATTTCCGGTACCGAGTTTTTAATACCGAATTTTCGAAAATCGAATATCGGATATCCGAATATGCAATATCGAATATCGGCTATCCAATATCCGATATCCGATAACCGAATATCGAATATCGACTTTTCGAATTTCCGGTATCGAGTTTTTAAATACCCAATTTTCGAAAATCGAATATACGATATCCGAATATGCAATTTCGAACATCTTCTATCCAATATCCGATATCCGTTTACCGAATTTCGAATATCGACTTTTCGAATTTCCGGTATCGAGTTTTTAAATACCGAATTTTCGAATATCGGATATCCTAATATGCAATATCGAACATCGGCTATCCAATATCCGATATCCGTTTACCGAATATCGAATATCGACTTTTCGAATTTCCGGTATCGAGTTTTTAAATACCGAATTTTCGATAATCGAATATCGGATATCCGAATATGCAATATCGAATATCTGCTATCCAATATCCAATATCCGTTTACTGAATATCGAATATCGACTTTTCGAATTTCGGGTATCGAGTTTTTAAATATCGAATTTTCGAAAATCGAATATCGGATATCCGAATATGCAATATCGAATATCGGCTATCCAATATCCGATATCCGATATCCATTTACCGAGTATCGAATATCGACTTTTTGAATTTCCGGTATTGAGTTTTTAAATACCGAATTTTCGAAAATCGAATATCGGATATCCAAATAAGCAATATCGTATATCGGCTATCCAATATCCGATTACCGAATATCGGATATTGACTTTTCTAATTTCCGGTATCGAGTTTTTAAATACCGAATTTTCGAAAATCAAATATCGGATATCCGAATATGCAATATCGAATATCAGCTATCCAATATCCGATATCCGTTTACCGAATATCGAATATCGACTTTTCGAATTTCCGGTATCGAGTTTTTAAATATCGAATTTTCGAAAATCGAATATCGGAAATCCGAATAAGCAATATCGAATATCGGCTATCCAATATCCGATATCCGATTACCGAATATCGACTTTTCGAATTTCGGGTATCGAGTTTTTAAATATCGAATTTTCGAAAATCGAATATCGGATATCCGAATATGCAATATCGAATATCGTCTATCCAATATCCGATATCCGTTTACCGAATTTCGAATATCGACTTTTCGAATTTCCGGTATCGAGTTTTTAAATACCGAATTTTCGAATATCGGATATCCTAATATGCAATATCGAACATCGGCTATCCAATATCCGATATCCGTTTACCGAATATCGAATATCGACTTTTTGAATTTCCGGTATCGAGTTTTTAAATACCGAATTTTCGATAATCGAATATCGGATATCCGAATATGCAATATCGAATATCTGCTATCCAATATCCAATATCCGTTTACTGAATATCGAATATCGACTTTTCGAATTTGGGGTATCGAGTTTTTAAATATCGAATTTTCGAAAATCGAATATCGGATATCCGAATATGCAATATCGAATATCGGCTATCCAATATCCGATATCCGATATCCATTTACCGAGTATCGAATATCGACTTTTTGAATTTCCGGTATTGAGTTTTTAAATACCGAATTTTCGAAAATCGAATATCGGATATCCAAATAAGCAATATCGTATATCGGCTATCCAATATCCGATTACCGAATATCGGATATTGACTTTTCTAATTTCCGGTATCGAGTTTTTAAATACCGAATTTTCGAAAATCAAATATCGGATATCCGAATATGCAATATCGAATATCGGCTATCCAATATCCGATATCCGATTACCGAATATCGACTTTTCGAATTTCGGGTATCGAGTTTTTAAATATCCGAATATGCAATATCGAATATCGGCTATCCAATATCCGATATCCGATAACCGAATATCGAATATCGACTTTTCGAATTTCCGGTATCGAGTTTTTAAATACCCAATTTTCGAAAATCGAATATACGATATCCGAATATGCAATTTCGAACATCTTCTATCCAATATCCGATATCCGTTTACCGAATTTCGAATATCGACTTTTCGAATTTCCGGTATCGAGTTTTTAAATACCGAATTTTCGAATATCGGATATCCTAATATGCAATATCGAACATCGGCTATCCAATATCCGATATCCGTTTACCGAATATCGAATATCGACTTTTCGAATTTCCGGTATCGAGTTTTTAAATACCGAATTTTCGATAATCGAATATCGGATATCCGAATATGCAATATCGAATATCTGCTATCCAATATCCAATATCCGTTTACTGAATATCGAATATCGACTTTTCGAATTTCGGGTATCGAGTTTTTAAATATCGAATTTTCGAAAATCGAATATCGGATATCCGAATATGCAATATCGAATATCGGCTATCCAATATCCGATATCCGATATCCATTTACCGAGTATCGAATATCGACTTTTTGAATTTCCGGTATTGAGTTTTTAAATACCGAATTTTCGAAAATCGAATATCGGATATCCAAATAAGCAATATCGTATATCGGCTATCCAATATCCGATTACCGAATATCGGATATTGACTTTTCTAATTTCCGGTATCGAGTTTTTAAATACCGAATTTTCGAAAATCAAATATCGGATATCCGAATATGCAATATCGAATATCAGCTATCCAATATCCGATATCCGTTTACCGAATATCGAATATCGACTTTTCGAATTTCCGGTATCGAGTTTTTAAATATCGAATTTTCGAAAATCGAATATCGGAAATCCGAATAAGCAATATCGAATATCGGCTATCCAATATCCGATATCCGATTACCGAATATCGACTTTTCGAATTTCGGGTATCGAGTTTTTAAATATCGAATTTTCGAAAATCGAATATCGGATATCCGAATATGCAATATCGAATATCGTCTATCCAATATCCGATATCCGTTTACCAAATATCGAATATCGACTTTTCGAATTTCGGGTATCGAGTTTTTAAATATCGAATTTTCGCATAATAAGCAATATCGAATATCGGCTATCCAATATCTGATTACCGAATATCGAATATTGACTTTTCGAATTTCCGGTATCGAGTTTTTAAATATCGAATTTTCGAAAATCGAATATCGGATATCCGAATATGCAATATCGAATATCGGCTATACAATATCCGATATCCGCTTACCGAATATCGAATTTTCGAATTTCCGGTATCGAGGTTTCAACAAACGTATTTTCGAAAATCGAATATCGGATATCCGAATAAGCAATATCGAATATCGGCTATCCAATATCCGTTTACCAAATATCGAATATCGACTTTTCGAATTTCGGGTATCGAGTTTTTAAATATCGAATTTTCGAAAATCGAATATCGGATATCCGAATAAGCAATATCGAATATCGACTTTTCGAATTTCCGGTATCGAGTTTTTAAATACCGAATTTACGAAAATCGATTATCGGATATCCGAATATGCAATATCGAATATAGGCTATCCAATTTCCGATATCCGTTTACGGAATATCGAATATCGACTTTTCGAATTTCGGGTATCGAGTTTTTAAATATCGAATTTTCGAAAATCGAATATCGGATATCCGAATATGCAATATCGAATATCGGCTATCCAATATCCGATATCCGATTACCGAGTATCGAATATCGTCTTTTTGAATTTCCGGTATTGAGTTTTTAAATACCGAATTTTCAAAAATCGAATATCGGATATCCAAATGAGCAATATCGTATATCGGCTATCCAATATCCGATTACCGAATATCGGATATCGACTTGTCAAATTTCCGGTATCGAGTTTTTAAATACCGAATTTTCGAAAATCAAATATCGGATATCCGAATATGCAATATCGAATATCGGCTATCCAATATCCGATATCCGTTTACCGAATATCGACTTTTCGAATTTCCGGTATCGAGTTTTTAAATACCGAATTTTCGAAAATCGAATATCGGATATCCGAATATGCAATATCGAATATCAGCTATCCAATATCCGATATCCGTTTACCGAATATCGAATATCGACTTTTCGAATTTCCGGTACCGAGTTTTTAATACCGAATTTTCGAAAATCGAATATCGGATATCCGAATATGCAATATCGAAAATCGGCTATCCAATATCCGATATCCGATAACCGAATATCGAATATCGACTTTTCGAATTTCCGGTATCGAGTTTTTAAATACCCAATTTTCGAAAATCGAATATACGATATCCGAATATGCAATTTCGAACATCTTCTATCCAATATCCGATATCCGTTTACCGAATTTCGAATATCGACTTTTCGAATTTCCGGTATCGAGTTTTTAAATACCGAATTTTCGAATATCGGATATCCTAATATGCAATATCGAACATCGGCTATCCAATATCCGATATCCGTTTACCGAATATCGAATATCGACTTTTCGAATTTCCGGTATCGAGTTTTTAAATACCGAATTTTCGATAATCGAATATCGGATATCCGAATATGCAATATCGAATATCTGCTATCCAATATCCAATATCCGTTTACTGAATATCGAATATCGACTTTTCGAATTTCGGGTATCGAGTTTTTAAATATCGAATTTTCGAAAATCGAATATCGGATATCCGAATATGCAATATCGAATATCGGCTATCCAATATCCGATATCCGATATCCATTTACCGAGTATCGAATATCGACTTTTTGAATTTCCGGTATTGAGTTTTTAAATACCGAATTTTCGAAAATCGAATATCGGATATCCAAATAAGCAATATCGTATATCGGCTATCCAATATCCGATTACCGAATATCGGATATTGACTTTTCTAATTTCCGGTATCGAGTTTTTAAATACCGAATTTTCGAAAATCAAATATCGGATATCCGAATATGCAATATCGAATATCAGCTATCCAATATCCGATATCCGTTTACCGAATATCGAATATCGACTTTTCGAATTTCCGGTATCGAGTTTTTAAATATCGAATTTTCGAAAATCGAATATCGGAAATCCGAATAAGCAATATCGAATATCGGCTATCCAATATCCGATATCCGATTACCGAATATCGACTTTTCGAATTTCGGGTATCGAGTTTTTAAATATCGAATTTTCGAAAATCGAATATCGGATATCCGAATATGCAATATCGAATATCGTCTATCCAATATCCGATATCCGTTTACCGAATTTCGAATATCGACTTTTCGAATTTCCGGTATCGAGTTTTTAAATACCGAATTTTCGAATATCGGATATCCTAATATGCAATATCGAACATCGGCTATCCAATATCCGATATCCGTTTACCGAATATCGAATATCGACTTTTTGAATTTCCGGTATCGAGTTTTTAAATACCGAATTTTCGATAATCGAATATCGGATATCCGAATATGCAATATCGAATATCTGCTATCCAATATCCAATATCCGTTTACTGAATATCGAATATCGACTTTTCGAATTTGGGGTATCGAGTTTTTAAATATCGAATTTTCGAAAATCGAATATCGGATATCCGAATATGCAATATCGAATATCGGCTATCCAATATCCGATATCCGATATCCATTTACCGAGTATCGAATATCGACTTTTTGAATTTCCGGTATTGAGTTTTTAAATACCGAATTTTCGAAAATCGAATATCGGATATCCAAATAAGCAATATCGTATATCGGCTATCCAATATCCGATTACCGAATATCGGATATTGACTTTTCTAATTTCCGGTATCGAGTTTTTAAATACCGAATTTTCGAAAATCAAATATCGGATATCCGAATATGCAATATCGAATATCGGCTATCCAATATCCGATATCCGATTACCGAATATCGACTTTTCGAATTTCGGGTATCGAGTTTTTAAATATCCGAATATGCAATATCGAATATCGGCTATCCAATATCCGATATCCGATAACCGAATATCGAATATCGACTTTTCGAATTTCCGGTATCGAGTTTTTAAATACCCAATTTTCGAAAATCGAATATACGATATCCGAATATGCAATTTCGAACATCTTCTATCCAATATCCGATATCCGTTTACCGAATTTCGAATATCGACTTTTCGAATTTCCGGTATCGAGTTTTTAAATACCGAATTTTCGAATATCGGATATCCTAATATGCAATATCGAACATCGGCTATCCAATATCCGATATCCGTTTACCGAATATCGAATATCGACTTTTCGAATTTCCGGTATCGAGTTTTTAAATACCGAATTTTCGATAATCGAATATCGGATATCCGAATATGCAATATCGAATATCTGCTATCCAATATCCAATATCCGTTTACTGAATATCGAATATCGACTTTTCGAATTTCGGGTATCGAGTTTTTAAATATCGAATTTTCGAAAATCGAATATCGGATATCCGAATATGCAATATCGAATATCGGCTATCCAATATCCGATATCCGATATCCATTTACCGAGTATCGAATATCGACTTTTTGAATTTCCGGTATTGAGTTTTTAAATACCGAATTTTCGAAAATCGAATATCGGATATCCAAATAAGCAATATCGTATATCGGCTATCCAATATCCGATTACCGAATATCGGATATTGACTTTTCTAATTTCCGGTATCGAGTTTTTAAATACCGAATTTTCGAAAATCAAATATCGGATATCCGAATATGCAATATCGAATATCAGCTATCCAATATCCGATATCCGTTTACCGAATATCGAATATCGACTTTTCGAATTTCCGGTATCGAGTTTTTAAATATCGAATTTTCGAAAATCGAATATCGGAAATCCGAATAAGCAATATCGAATATCGGCTATCCAATATCCGATATCCGATTACCGAATATCGACTTTTCGAATTTCGGGTATCGAGTTTTTAAATATCGAATTTTCGAAAATCGAATATCGGATATCCGAATATGCAATATCGAATATCGTCTATCCAATATCCGATATCCGTTTACCAAATATCGAATATCGACTTTTCGAATTTCGGGTATCGAGTTTTTAAATATCGAATTTTCGCATAATAAGCAATATCGAATATCGGCTATCCAATATCTGATTACCGAATATCGAATATTGACTTTTCGAATTTCCGGTATCGAGTTTTTAAATATCGAATTTTCGAAAATCGAATATCGGATATCCGAATATGCAATATCGAATATCGGCTATACAATATCCGATATCCGCTTACCGAATATCGAATTTTCGAATTTCCGGTATCGAGGTTTCAACAAACGTATTTTCGAAAATCGAATATCGGATATCCGAATAAGCAATATCGAATATCGGCTATCCAATATCCGTTTACCAAATATCGAATATCGACTTTTCGAATTTCGGGTATCGAGTTTTTAAATATCGAATTTTCGAAAATCGAATATCGGATATCCGAATAAGCAATATCGAATATCGACTTTTCGAATTTCCGGTATCGAGTTTTTAAATACCGAATTTACGAAAATCGATTATCGGATATCCGAATATGCAATATCGAATATAGGCTATCCAATTTCCGATATCCGTTTACGGAATATCGAATATCGACTTTTCGAATTTCGGGTATCGAGTTTTTAAATATCGAATTTTCGAAAATCGAATATCGGATATCCGAATATGCAATATCGAATATCGGCTATCCAATATCCGATATCCGATTACCGAGTATCGAATATCGACTTTTTGAATTTCCGGAATCGAGTTTTAAAATACCAAATTTTCGAAAATCGATTATCGGATATTCGAATATGCAATATCGAATATCGGCTATCCAATATCCAATATCCGATAACCGAATATCGACTTTTCGAATTTTCGGTTACGAGTTTTTAAATACCGAGTTTTCGAAATTCGAATATCGGATATCGGAATATGCCATATCGAATATCGGCTATGCAATATCCAATATCCGATAACCGAATATCGACTTTTCGAATTTCCGGTTTCGAGTTTTTAAAAAACGAATTATCGAAAATCGAATATCGGATATCCGAATATGCAATATCGAATATCGGCTATCCAATATCCGATATCCGTTTAAAGAATATCGACTTTTCGAATTTCCGGTATCGAGTTTTTAAATACCGAATTTCGAAAATCAAATATCGGATATCCGAATATGCCATATCGAATATCGGCTATCCAATATCCGATATCCGTTAACCGAATATCGAATATCGACTTTTCGAATTTCCGGTATCGAGTTTTTAAATATCGAATTTTCGAAAATCGAATATCGGATATCCGAATATGCAATATCAAATATCGGCTATACAATATCCGATATCCGTTTACCGAATATCGAATATCGGCTTTTCGAATTTCCGGTATCGAGTTTTAAAATACCGAATTTTCGAAAATCGAATATCGGATATTCGAATATGCAATATCGAATATCGGCTATCCAATATCCGATATCCGATTACCGAATATCGACTTTTCGAATTTCGGATATCGAGTTTTTAAATATCGAATTTTCGAAAATCGAATATCGGATATCCGAATAAGCAATATCGAATATCGGCTATCCAATATCCAATTAACGAATATCGAATATCGACTTTTCGAATTTCGGGTTGAACCGGCCATTTGGCGTTTAAAACCGGTTTTTTGAACCAATTCCAAATGCTCCACATTACATGATGTTTTTCGAGCTTTTAAATATCGAATTTTCGAAAATCGAATATCGGATATCCGAATATGCAATATCGAATATCGGCTATCCAATATCCGATATCCGATTACCGAATATCGAATATCGACTTTTCGAATTTCCGGTATCGAGTTTTTAAATACCGAATTTTCGAAAATCGAATATCGGATATCCGAATATGCAATATCGAATATCGGCTATCCAATATCCGATATCCGTTTAGCGAATATCGAATATAGACTTTTCGAATTTCCGGTATCGAGTTTTTAAATACCGAATTTTCCAAAAATCGAATATCGGATATACGAATATGCAATATCGAAAATCGGCTATCCAATATCTGATATCCGTTTACCGAATATCAAATATCGACTTTTCGAATTTCCGGTATCGAGTTTTTAAATACCCAATTTTCGAAAATCGAATATACGATATCCGAATATGCAATTTCGAACATCTTCTATCCAATATCCGATATCCGATTACCGAATATCGAATATCGACTTTTCGAATTTCCGGTATCGAGTTTTTAAATACCGAATTTTCGAAAATCGAATATCGGATATCCGAATATGCAATATCGAATATCGGCTATCCAATATCCGATATCCGTTTAGCGAATATCGAATATAGACTTTTCGAATTTCCGGTATCGAGTTTTTAAATACCGAATTTTCCAAAAATCGAATATCGGATATACGAATATGCAATATCGAAAATCGGCTATCCAATATCTGATATCCGTTTACCGAATTTCGAATATCGACTTTTCGAATTTCCGGTATCGAGTTTTTAAATACCGAATTTTCGAATATCGGATATCCTAATATGCAATATCGAACATCGGCTATCCATGTCCGATATCCGTTTACCGAATATCGAATATCGACTTTTCGAATTTCCGGTATCGAGTTTTTAAATACCGAATTTTCGATAATCGAATATCGGATATCCGAATATGCAATATCGAATATCGGCTATCCAATATCCGATATCCGATATCCATTTACCGAGTATTGAATATCGACTTTTTGAATTTCCGGTATTGAGTTTTTAAATACCGAATTTTCGAAAATCGAATATCGGATATCCAAATAAGCAATATCGTATATCGGCTATCCAATATCCGATTACCGAATATCGGATATCGACTTTTCTAATTTCCGGTATCGAGTTTTTAAATACCGAATTTTCGAAAATCAAATATCGGATATCCGAATATGCAATATCAAATATCAGCTATCCAATATCCGATATCCGTTTACCGAACATCGAATATCGACTTTTCGAATTTCCGGTATCGAGTTTTTAAATATCGAATTTTCGAAAATCGAATATCGGAAATCCGAATAAGCAATATCGAATATCGGCTATCCAATATCCGATATCCGATTACCGAATATCGACTTTTCGAATTTCGGGTATCGTGTTTTTAAATACCGAATTTTCGAAAATCGAATAGCGGATATCCGAATATGCCATATCGAATATCGGCTATCGAATATCCGAAATCCAATTACCGAATATCGAATATCGGATATCCGAATAAGCAATATCGAATATCGGCTATCCAATATCCGATATCCGATTACCGAATATCGACTTTTCGAATTTCGGGTATCGAGTTTTTAAATATTGAATTTTCGAAAATCGAATATTGGATATCCAAATATGCAATATCGAATATCGGCTATCCAATATCTGATATCCGTTTACCGAATATCGAATATCGAATATCGACTTTTCGAATTTCCGGTATCGATTTTTAAATACCGAATTTTCGAAAATCGAATATCGGATATCCGAATATGCAATATCGAATATCGGCTATCCAATATCCGATATCCGATAACCGAATATCGAATATCGACTTTTCGAATTTCCGGAATCGAGTTTTAAAATACCGAATTTTCGAAATTCGAATATCGGATATCCGAATATGCCATATCGAATATCGGCTATCCAATATCCAATATCCGATAACCGAATATCGACTTTTCGATTTTCCGGTATCGAGTTTTTAAAAAAAGAATTTTCGAAAATCGAATATCGGATATCCGAATATGCAATATCGAATATCGGCTATCCAATATCCGATATCCGATTACCGAGTATCGAATATCGACTTTTTGAATTTCCGGAATCGAGTTTTAAAATACCAAATTTTCGAAAATCGATTATCGGATATTCGAATATGCAATATCGAATATCGGCTATCCAATATCCAATATCCGATAACCGAATATCGACTTTTCGAATTTTCGGTTACGAGTTTTTAAATACCGAGTTTTCGAAATTCGAATATCGGATATCGGAATATGCCATATCGAATATCGGCTATGCAATATCCAATATCCGATAACCGAATATCGACTTTTCGAATTTCCGGTTTCGAGTTTTTAAAAAACGAATTATCGAAAATCGAATATCGGATATCCGAATATGCAATATCGAATATCGGCTATCCAATATCCGATATCCGTTTAAAGAATATCGACTTTTCGAATTTCCGGTATCGAGTTTTTAAATACCGAATTTCGAAAATCAAATATCGGATATCCGAATATGCCATATCGAATATCGGCTATCCAATATCCGATATCCGTTAACCGAATATCGAATATCGACTTTTCGAATTTCCGGTATCGAGTTTTTAAATATCGAATTTTCGAAAATCGAATATCGGATATCCGAATATGCAATATCAAATATCGGCTATACAATATCCGATATCCGTTTACCGAATATCGAATATCGGCTTTTCGAATTTCCGGTATCGAGTTTTAAAATACCGAATTTTCGAAAATCGAATATCGGATATTCGAATATGCAATATCGAATATCGGCTATCCAATATCCGATATCCGATTACCGAATATCGACTTTTCGAATTTCGGATATCGAGTTTTTAAATATCGAATTTTCGAAAATCGAATATCGGATATCCGAATAAGCAATATCGAATATCGGCTATCCAATATCCAATTACCGAATATCGAATATCGACTTTTCGACTTTCGGGTTGAACCGGCCATTTGGCGTTTAAAACCGGTTTTTTGAACCAATTCCAAATGCTCCACATTACATGATGTTTTTCGAGCTTTTAAATATCGAATTTTCGAAAATCGAATATCGGATATCCGAATATGCAATATCGAATATCGGCTATCCAATATCCGATATCCGATTACCGAATATCGAATATCGACTTTTCGAATTTCCGGTATCGAGTTTTTAAATACCGAATTTTCGAAAATCGAATATCGGATATCCGAATATGCAATATCGAATATCGGCTATCCAATATCCGATATCCGTTTAGCGAATATCGAATATAGACTTTTCGAATTTCCGGTATCGAGTTTTTAAATACCGAATTTTCCAAAAATCGAATATCGGATATACGAATATGCAATATCGAAAATCGGCTATCCAATATCTGATATCCGTTTACCGAATATCAAATATCGACTTTTCGAATTTCCGGTATCGAGTTTTTAAATACCCAATTTTCGAAAATCGAATATACGATATCCGAATATGCAATTTCGAACATCTTCTATCCAATATCCGATATCCGATTACCGAATATCGAATATCGACTTTTCGAATTTCCGGTATCGAGTTTTTAAATACCGAATTTTCGAAAATCGAATATCGGATATCCGAATATGCAATATCGAATATCGGCTATCCAATATCCGATATCCGTTTAGCGAATATCGAATATAGACTTTTCGAATTTCCGGTATCGAGTTTTTAAATACCGAATTTTCCAAAAATCGAATATCGGATATACGAATATGCAATATCGAAAATCGGCTATCCAATATCTGATATCCGTTTACCGAATTTCGAATATCGACTTTTCGAATTTCCGGTATCGAGTTTTTAAATACCGAATTTTCGAATATCGGATATCCTAATATGCAATATCGAACATCGGCTATCCATGTCCGATATCCGTTTACCGAATATCGAATATCGACTTTTCGAATTTCCGGTATCGAGTTTTTAAATACCGAATTTTCGATAATCGAATATCGGATATCCGAATATGCAATATCGAATATCGGCTATCCAATATCCGATATCCGATATCCATTTACCGAGTATTGAATATCGACTTTTTGAATTTCCGGTATTGAGTTTTTAAATACCGAATTTTCGAAAATCGAATATCGGATATCCAAATAAGCAATATCGTATATCGGCTATCCAAAATCCGATTACCGAATATCGGATATCGACTTTTCTAATTTCCGGTATCGAGTTTTTAAATACCGAATTTTCGAAAATCAAATATCGGATATCCGAATATGCAATATCAAATATCAGCTATCCAATATCCGATATCCGTTTACCGAACATCGAATATCGACTTTTCGAATTTCCGGTATCGAGTTTTTAAATATCGAATTTTCGAAAATCGAATATCGGAAATCCGAATAAGCAATATCGAATATCGGCTATCCAATATCCGATATCCGATTACCGAATATCGACTTTTCGAATTTCGGGTATCGTGTTTTTAAATACCGAATTTTCGAAAATCGAATAGCGGATATCCGAATATGCCATATCGAATATCGGCTATCGAATATCCGAAATCCAATTACCGAATATCGAATATCGGATATCCGAATAAGCAATATCGAATATCGGCTATCCAATATCCGATATCCGATTACCGAATATCGACTTTTCGAATTTCGGGTATCGAGTTTTTAAATATTGAATTTTCGAAAATCGAATATTGGATATCCAAATATGCAATATCGAATATCGGCTATCCAATATCTGATATCCGTTTACCGAATATCGAATATCGAATATCGACTTTTCGAATTTCCGGTATCGATTTTTAAATACCGAATTTTCGAAAATCGAATATCGGATATCCGAATATGCAATATCGAATATCGGCTATCCAATATCCGATATCCGATAACCGAATATCGAATATCGACTTTTCGAATTTCCGGAATCGAGTTTTAAAATACCGAATTTTCGAAATTCGAATATCGGATATCCGAATATGCCATATCGAATATCGGCTATCCAATATCCAATATCCGATAACCGAATATCGACTTTTCGATTTTCCGGTATCGAGTTTTTAAAAAAAGAATTTTCGAAAATCGAATATCGGATATCCGAATATGCAATATCGAATATCGGCTATCCAATATCCGATATCCGTTTAGCGAATATCGAATATCGACTTTTCAAATTTCCGTTATCGAATTTTCAAATATCGAATTTTCGAAAATCGAATATCGGATATCCGAATATGCCTTATCGAATATCGGCTATCGAATATCCGGTATCCAATTACCGAATATTGACTTTTCGAATTTCCGGTATCGAGTTTTTAAATACCGAATTTTCGAAAATCGAATATCGGATATCCGAATATGCAATATCGAATATCGGCTATGCAATATCCAATATCCGATAACCGAATATCGACTTTTCGAATTTCCGGTTTCGAGTTTTTAAAAAACGAATTATCGAAAATCGAATATCGGATATCCGAATATGCAATATCGAATATCGGCTATCCAATATCCGATATCCGTTTAAAGAATATCGACTTTTCGAATTTCCGGTATCGAGTTTTTAAATACCGAATTTCGAAAATCAAATATCGGATATCCGAATATGCCATATCGAATATCGGCTATCCAATATCCGATATCCGTTAACCGAATATCGAATATCGACTTTTCGAATTTCCGGTATCGAGTTTTTAAATATCGAATTTTCGAAAATCGAATATCGGATATCCGAATATGCAATATCAAATATCGGCTATACAATATCCGATATCCGTTTACCGAATATCGAATATCGGCTTTTCGAATTTCCGGTATCGAGTTTTAAAATACCGAATTTTCGAAAATCGAATATCGGATATTCGAATATGCAATATCGAATATCGGCTATCCAATATCCGATATCCGATTACCGAATATCGACTTTTCGAATTTCGGATATCGAGTTTTTAAATATCGAATTTTCGAAAATCGAATATCGGATATCCGAATAAGCAATATCGAATATCGGCTATCCAATATCCAATTACCGAATATCGAATATCGACTTTTCGACTTTCGGGTTGAACCGGCCATTTGGCGTTTAAAACCGGTTTTTTGAACCAATTCCAAATGCTCCACATTACATGATGTTTTTCGAGCTTTTAAATATCGAATTTTCGAAAATCGAATATCGGATATCCGAATATGCAATATCGAATATCGGCTATCCAATATCCGATATCCGATTACCGAATATCGAATATCGACTTTTCGAATTTCCGGTATCGAGTTTTTAAATACCGAATTTTCGAAAATCGAATATCGGATATCCGAATATGCAATATCGAATATCGGCTATCCAATATCCGATATCCGTTTAGCGAATATCGAATATAGACTTTTCGAATTTCCGGTATCGAGTTTTTAAATACCGAATTTTCCAAAAATCGAATATCGGATATACGAATATGCAATATCGAAAATCGGCTATCCAATATCTGATATCCGTTTACCGAATATCAAATATCGACTTTTCGAATTTCCGGTATCGAGTTTTTAAATACCCAATTTTCGAAAATCGAATATACGATATCCGAATATGCAATTTCGAACATCTTCTATCCAATATCCGATATCCGATTACCGAATATCGAATATCGACTTTTCGAATTTCCGGTATCGAGTTTTTAAATACCGAATTTTCGAAAATCGAATATCGGATATCCGAATATGCAATATCGAATATCGGCTATCCAATATCCGATATCCGTTTAGCGAATATCGAATATAGACTTTTCGAATTTCCGGTATCGAGTTTTTAAATACCGAATTTTCCAAAAATCGAATATCGGATATACGAATATGCAATATCGAAAATCGGCTATCCAATATCTGATATCCGTTTACCGAATTTCGAATATCGACTTTTCGAATTTCCGGTATCGAGTTTTTAAATACCGAATTTTCGAATATCGGATATCCTAATATGCAATATCGAACATCGGCTATCCATGTCCGATATCCGTTTACCGAATATCGAATATCGACTTTTCGAATTTCCGGTATCGAGTTTTTAAATACCGAATTTTCGATAATCGAATATCGGATATCCGAATATGCAATATCGAATATCGGCTATCCAATATCCGATATCCGATATCCATTTACCGAGTATTGAATATCGACTTTTTGAATTTCCGGTATTGAGTTTTTAAATACCGAATTTTCGAAAATCGAATATCGGATATCCAAATAAGCAATATCGTATATCGGCTATCCAATATCCGATTACCGAATATCGGATATCGACTTTTCTAATTTCCGGTATCGAGTTTTTAAATACCGAATTTTCGAAAATCAAATATCGGATATCCGAATATGCAATATCAAATATCAGCTATCCAATATCCGATATCCGTTTACCGAACATCGAATATCGACTTTTCGAATTTCCGGTATCGAGTTTTTAAATATCGAATTTTCGAAAATCGAATATCGGAAATCCGAATAAGCAATATCGAATATCGGCTATCCAATATCCGATATCCGATTACCGAATATCGACTTTTCGAATTTCGGGTATCGTGTTTTTAAATACCGAATTTTCGAAAATCGAATAGCGGATATCCGAATATGCCATATCGAATATCGGCTATCGAATATCCGAAATCCAATTACCGAATATCGAATATCGGATATCCGAATAAGCAATATCGAATATCGGCTATCCAATATCCGATATCCGATTACCGAATATCGACTTTTCGAATTTCGGGTATCGAGTTTTTAAATATTGAATTTTCGAAAATCGAATATTGGATATCCAAATATGCAATATCGAATATCGGCTATCCAATATCTGATATCCGTTTACCGAATATCGAATATCGAATATCGACTTTTCGAATTTCCGGTATCGATTTTTAAATACCGAATTTTCGAAAATCGAATATCGGATATCCGAATATGCAATATCGAATATCGGCTATCCAATATCCGATATCCGATAACCGAATATCGAATATCGACTTTTCGAATTTCCGGAATCGAGTTTTAAAATACCGAATTTTCGAAATTCGAATATCGGATATCCGAATATGCCATATCGAATATCGGCTATCCAATATCCAATATCCGATAACCGAATATCGACTTTTCGATTTTCCGGTATCGAGTTTTTAAAAAAAGAATTTTCGAAAATCGAATATCGGATATCCGAATATGCAATATCGAATATCGGCTATCCAATATCCGATATCCGTTTAGCGAATATCGAATATCGACTTTTCAAATTTCCGTTATCGAATTTTCAAATATCGAATTTTCGAAAATCGAATATCGGATATCCGAATATGCCTTATCGAATATCGGCTATCGAATATCCGGTATCCAATTACCGAATATTGACTTTTCGAATTTCCGGTATCGAGTTTTTAAATACCGAATTTTCGAAAATCGAATATCGGATATCCGAATATGCAATATCGAATATCGGCTATCCAATATCCAATATCCGATAACCGAATATCGACTTTTCGAATTTTCGGTTACGAGTTTTTAAATACCAAGTTTTCGAAATTCGAATATCGGATATCCGAATATGCCATATCGAATATCGGCTATCCAATATCCAATATCCGATAACCGAATATCGACTTTTCGAATTTCCGGTATCGAGTTTTTAAAAAAAGAATTTTCGAAAATCGAATATCGGATATCCGAATATGCAATATCGAATATCGGCTATCCAATATCCGATATCCGTTTACCAAATATCGAATATCGACTTTTCGAATTTCCGGTATCGAGTTTTTAATACCGAATTTTCGAAAATCGTATATCGGATATCCAAATAAGCAATATCGTATATCGGCTATCCAATATCCGATTACCGAATATCGGATATCGACTTTTCTAATTTCCGGTATCGAGTTTTTAAATACCGAATTTTCGAAAATCAAATATCGGATATCCGAAGAAGTAATATCGAATATCGGCTATCCAATATCCGATATCCGTTTACCGAATATCGAATATCGACTTTTCGAATTTCCGGTATCGAGTTTTTAATACCGAATTTTCGAAAATCGAATATCGGCTATCCAATATCCGATATCCAATTACCGAGTATCGAATATCGACTTTTTAAATTTCCGGTATTGAGTTTTTAAATACCGAATTTTCGAATATCGAATATCAGATATCCAAATAAGCAATATCGTATATCGGCTATCCAATATCTGATAACCGAATATCGGATATCGACTTTTCGAATTTCCGGTATCGAGTTTTTAAATACCGAATTTTCGAAAATCGAATATCGGATATCCGAATATGCAATATCGAATATCGGCTATCCAATATCCGATATCCGTTTACCGAATATCGACTTTTCGAATTTCCGGTATCGAGTTTTTAAATACTGAATTTTCGAAAATCGAATATCGGATATCCGAATATGCAATATCGAATATCGGCTATCCAATATCCGATATCCGATTACCGAATATCGAATATCGACTTTTCGAATTTCCGGTATCGAGTTTTTAAATACCGAATTTTCGAAAATCGAATATCGGATATCCGAATATGCAATATCGAATATCGGCTATCCAATATCCGATATCCGTTTAGCGAATATCGAATATAGACTTTTCGAATTTCCGGTATCGAGTTTTTAAATACCGAATTTTCCAAAAATCGAATATCGGATATACGAATATGCAATATCGAAAATCGGCTATCCAATATCTGATATCCGTTTACCGAATATCAAATATCGACTTTTCGAATTTCCGGTATCGAGTTTTTAAATACCCAATTTTCGAAAATCGAATATACGATATCCGAATATGCAATTTCGAACATCTTCTATCCAATATCCGATATCCGATTACCGAATATCGAATATCGACTTTTCGAATTTCCGGTATCGAGTTTTTAAATACCGAATTTTCGAAAATCGAATATCGGATATCCGAATATGCAATATCGAATATCGGCTATCCAATATCCGATATCCGTTTAGCGAATATCGAATATAGACTTTTCGAATTTCCGGTATCGAGTTTTTAAATACCGAATTTTCCAAAAATCGAATATCGGATATACGAATATGCAATATCGAAAATCGGCTATCCAATATCTGATATCCGTTTACCGAATTTCGAATATCGACTTTTCGAATTTCCGGTATCGAGTTTTTAAATACCGAATTTTCGAATATCGGATATCCTAATATGCAATATCGAACATCGGCTATCCATGTCCGATATCCGTTTACCGAATATCGAATATCGACTTTTCGAATTTCCGGTATCGAGTTTTTAAATACCGAATTTTCGATAATCGAATATCGGATATCCGAATATGCAATATCGAATATCGGCTATCCAATATCCGATATCCGATATCCATTTACCGAGTATTGAATATCGACTTTTTGAATTTCCGGTATTGAGTTTTTAAATACCGAATTTTCGAAAATCGAATATCGGATATCCAAATAAGCAATATCGTATATCGGCTATCCAATATCCGATTACCGAATATCGGATATCGACTTTTCTAATTTCCGGTATCGAGTTTTTAAATACCGAATTTTCGAAAATCAAATATCGGATATCCGAATATGCAATATCAAATATCAGCTATCCAATATCCGATATCCGTTTACCGAACATCGAATATCGACTTTTCGAATTTCCGGTATCGAGTTTTTAAATATCGAATTTTCGAAAATCGAATATCGGAAATCCGAATAAGCAATATCGAATATCGGCTATCCAATATCCGATATCCGATTACCGAATATCGACTTTTCGAATTTCGGGTATCGTGTTTTTAAATACCGAATTTTCGAAAATCGAATAGCGGATATCCGAATATGCCATATCGAATATCGGCTATCGAATATCCGAAATCCAATTACCGAATATCGAATATCGGATATCCGAATAAGCAATATCGAATATCGGCTATCCAATATCCGATATCCGATTACCGAATATCGACTTTTCGAATTTCGGGTATCGAGTTTTTAAATATTGAATTTTCGAAAATCGAATATTGGATATCCAAATATGCAATATCGAATATCGGCTATCCAATATCTGATATCCGTTTACCGAATATCGAATATCGAATATCGACTTTTCGAATTTCCGGTATCGATTTTTAAATACCGAATTTTCGAAAATCGAATATCGGATATCCGAATATGCAATATCGAATATCGGCTATCCAATATCCGATATCCGATAACCGAATATCGAATATCGACTTTTCGAATTTCCGGAATCGAGTTTTAAAATACCGAATTTTCGAAATTCGAATATCGGATATCCGAATATGCCATATCGAATATCGGCTATCCAATATCCAATATCCGATAACCGAATATCGACTTTTCGATTTTCCGGTATCGAGTTTTTAAAAAAAGAATTTTCGAAAATCGAATATCGGATATCCGAATATGCAATATCGAATATCGGCTATCCAATATCCGATATCCGTTTAGCGAATATCGAATATCGACTTTTCAAATTTCCGTTATCGAATTTTCAAATATCGAATTTTCGAAAATCGAATATCGGATATCCGAATATGCCTTATCGAATATCGGCTATCGAATATCCGGTATCCAATTACCGAATATTGACTTTTCGAATTTCCGGTATCGAGTTTTTAAATACCGAATTTTCGAAAATCGAATATCGGATATCCGAATATGCCATATCGAATATCGGCTATCCAATATCCAATATCCGATAACCGAATATCGACTTTTCGAATTTCCGGTATCGAGTTTTTAAAAAAAGAATTTTCGAAAATCGAATATCGGATATCCGAATATGCAATATCGAATATCGGCTATCCAATATCCGATATCCGTTTACCAAATATCGAATATCGACTTTTCGAATTTCCGGTATCGAGTTTTTAATACCGAATTTTCGAAAATCGTATATCGGATATCCAAATAAGCAATATCGTATATCGGCTATCCAATATCCGATTACCGAATATCGGATATCGACTTTTCTAATTTCCGGTATCGAGTTTTTAAATACCGAATTTTCGAAAATCAAATATCGGATATCCGAAGAAGTAATATCGAATATCGGCTATCCAATATCCGATATCCGTTTACCGAATATCGAATATCGACTTTTCGAATTTCCGGTATCGAGTTTTTAATACCGAATTTTCGAAAATCGAATATCGGCTATCCAATATCCGATATCCAATTACCGAGTATCGAATATCGACTTTTTGAATTTCCGGTATTGAGTTTTTAAATACCGAATTTTCGAATATCGAATATCAGATATCCAAATAAGCAATATCGTATATCGGCTATCCAATATCTGATAACCGAATATCGGATATCGACTTTTCGAATTTCCGGTATCGAGTTTTTAAATACCGAATTTTCGAAAATCGAATATCGGATATCCGAATATGCAATATCGAATATCGGCTATCCAATATCCGATATCCGTTTACCGAATATCGACTTTTCGAATTTCCGGTATCGAGTTTTTAAATACTGAATTTTCGAAAATCGAATATCGGATATCCGAATATGCAATATCGAATATCAGCTATCCAATATCCGATATCCGTTTACCGAATATCGAATATCGACTTTTCGAATTTCCGGTATCGAGTTTTTAATACCGAATTTTCGAAAATCGAATATCGGATATCCGAATATGCAATATCGAATATCGGCTATCCAATATCCGATATCCGATAACCGAATATCGAATATCGACTTTTCGAATTTCCGGTATCGAGTTTTTAAATACCCAATTTTCGAAAATCGAATATACGATATCCGAATATGCAATTTCGAACATCTTCTATCCAATATCCGATATCCGTTTACCGAATTTCGAATATCGACTTTTCGAATTTCCGGTATCGAGTTTTTAAATACCGAATTTTCGAATATCGGATATCCTAATATGCAATATCGAACATCGGCTATCCAATATCCGATATCCGTTTACCGAATATCGAATATCGACTTTTCGAATTTCCGGTATCGAGTTTTTAAATACCGAATTTTCGATAATCGAATATCGGATATCCGAATATGCAATATCGAATATCTGCTATCCAATATCCAATATCCGTTTACTGAATATCGAATATCGACTTTTCGAATTTCGGGTATCGAGTTTTTAAATATCGAATTTTCGAAAATCGAATATCGGATATCCGAATATGCAATATCGAATATCGGCTATCGAATATCCGAAATCCAATTACCGAATATCGAATATCGGATATACGAATAAGCAATATCGAATATCGGCTATCCAATATCCGATATCCGATTACCGAATATCGACTTTTCGAATTTCGGGTATCGATTTTTAAATACCGAATTTTCGAAAATCGAATATCGGATATCCGAAGAAGTAATATCGAATATCGGCTATCCAATATCCGATATCCGTTTACCGAATATCGAATATCGACTTTTCGAATTTCCGGTATCGAGTTTTTAATACCGAATTTTCGAAAATCGAATATCGGATATCCGAATATGCAATATCGAATATCGGCTATCCAATATCCGATATCCGATAACCGTATATCGAATATCGACTTTTCGAATTTCCGGAATCGAGTTTTAAAATACCGAATTTTCGAAATTCGAATATCGGATATCCGAATATGCCATATCGAATATCGGCTATCCAATATCCGATAACCGAATATCGACTTTTCGAATTTCCGGTATCGAGTTTTTAAAAAAAGAATTTTCGAAAATCGAATATCGGATATCCGAATATGCAATATCGAATATCGGCTATCCAATATCCGATATCCGTTTAGCGAATATCGAATATCGACTTTTCGAATTTCCGTTATCGAATTTCCAAATATCGAATTTTCGAAAATCGAATATCGGATATCCGAATATGCCTTATCGAATATCGGCTATCGAATATCCGGTATCCAATTACCGAATATTGACTTTTCGAATTTTCGGTTACGAGTTTTTAAATACCAAGTTTTCGAAATTCGAATATCGGATATCCGAATATGCCATATCGAATATCGGCTATCCAATATCCAATATCCGATAACCGAATATCGACTTTTCGAATTTCCGGTATCGAGTTTTTAAAAAAAGAATTTTCGAAAATCGAATATCGGATATCCGAATATGCAATATCGAATATCGGCTATCCAATATCCGATATCCGTTTACCGAATATCGACTTTTCGAATTTCCGGTATCGAGTTTTTAATACCGAATTTTCGAAAATCGTATATCGGATATCCAAATAAGCAATATCGTATATCGGCTATCCAATATCCGATTACCGAATATCGGATATCGACTTTTCTAATTTCCGGTATCGAGTTTTTAAATACCGAATTTTCGAAAATCAAATATCGGATATCCGAATATGCAATATCGAATATCAGCTATCCAATATCCGATATCCGTTTACCGAACATCGAATATCGACTTTTCGAATTTCCGGTATCGAGTTTTTAAATATAGAATTTTCGAAAATCGAATATCGGAAATCCGAATAAGCAATATCGAATATCGGCTATCCAATATCCGATATCCGATTACCGAATATCGACTTTTCGAATTTCCGGTATCGAGTTTTTAAATATCGAATTTTCGAAAATCGAATATCGGAAATCCGAATAAGCAATATCGAATATCGGCTATCCAATATCCGATATCCGATTACCGAATATCGACTTTTCGAATTTCGGGTATCGTGTTTTTAAATACCGAATTTTCGAAATTCGAATATCGGATATCCGAATATGCCATATCGAATATCGGCTATCGAATATCCGAAATCCAATTACCGAATATCGAATATCGGATATCCGAATAAGCAATATCGAATATCGGCTATCCAATATCCGATATCCGATTACCGAATATCGACTTTTCGAATTTCGGGTATCGATTTTTAAATACCGAATTTTCGAAAATCGAATATCGGATATCCGAAGAAGTAATATCGAATATCGGCTATCCAATATCCGATATCCGTTTACCGAATATCGAATATCGACTTTTCGAATTTCCGGAATCGAGTTTTAAAATACCGAATTTTCGAAATTCGAATATCGGATATCCGAATATGCCATATCGAATATCGGCTATCCAATATCCAATATCCGATAACCGAATATCGACTTTTCGAATTTCCGGTATCGAGTTTTTAAAAAAAGAATTTTCGAAAATCGAATATCGGATATCCGAATATGCCTTATCGAATATCGGCTATCGAATATCCGGTATCCAATCACCGAATATTGAATTTTCGAATTTCCGGTAAGGAGTTTTTAAATACCGAATTTTCGAAAATCGAATATCGGATATCCGAATAGACAATATCGAATTACGGCTATCCAATATCCGATATCCGTTTACCGAATATCGACTTTTCGAATTTCCGGTATCGAGTTTTTAAATACCGAATTTTCGAAAATTAAATATCGGATATCCGAATATCGAATTTCGGCTATCCAATATCCGATATCCGATTACCGAATATCGACTTTTCGAATTTCCGGTATCGAGTTTTTAAATACCGAATTTTCGATAATCGAATATCGGATATCCGAATATGCAATATCGAATATCGGCTATCCAATATCCGATATCCGTTTACCGAATATCTACTTTTCGAATTTCCGGTATCGAGTTTTTAAATACCGAATTTTCGAAAATCGAATATCGGATATCCGAATATGCAATATCGAATATCAGCTATCCAATATCCGATATCCGTTTATCGAATATCGACTTTTCGAATTTCCGGTATCGAGTTTTTAATACCGAATTTTCGAAAATCGAATATCGGATATCCGAATATGCAATATCGAATATCGGCTATCCAATATCCGATATCCGATAACCGAATATCGAATATCGACTTTTCGAATTTCCGGTATCGAGTTTTTAAATACCCAATTTTCGAAAATCGAATATACGATATCCGAATATGCAATTTCGAACATCTTCTATCCAATATCCGATATCCGTTTACCGAATTTCGAATATCGACTTTTCGAATTTCCGGTATCGAGTTTTTAAATACCGAATTTTCGAATATCGGATATCCTAATATGCAATATCGAACATCGGCTATCCAATATCCGATATCCCTTTACCGAATATCGAATATCGACTTTTCGAATTTCCGGTATCGAGTTTTTAAATACCGAATTTTCGATAATCGAATATCGGATATCCGAATATGCAATATCGAATATCGGCTATCGAATATCCGAAATCCAATAACCGAATATCGAATATCGGATATACGAATAAGCAATATCGAATATCGGCTATCCAATATCCGATATCCGATTACCGAATATCGACTTTTCGAATTTCGGGTATCGATTTTTAAATACCGAATTTTCGAAAATCGAATATCGGATATCCGAAGAAGTAATATCGAATATCGGCTATCCAATATCCGATATCCGTTTACCGAATATCGAATATCGACTTTTCGAATTTCCGGTATCGAGTTTTTAATACCGAATTTTCGAAAATCGAATATCGGATATCCGAATATGCAATATCGAATATCGGCTATCCAATATCCGATATCCGATAACCGTATATCGAATATCGACTTTTCAAATTTCCGGAATCGAGTTTTAAAATACCGAATTTTCGAAATTCGAATATCGGATATCCGAATATGCCATATCGAATATCGGCTATCCAATATCCAATATCCGATAACCGAATATCGACTTTTCGATTTTCCGGTATCGAGTTTTTAAAAAAAGAATTTTCGAAAATCGAATATCGGATATCCGAATATGCAATATCGAATATCGGCTATCCAATATCCGATATCCGTTTAGCGAATATCGAATATCGACTTTTCGAATTTCCGTTATCGAATTTCCAAATATCGAATTTTCGAAAATCGAATATCGGACATCCGAATATGCCTTATCGAATATCGGCTATCGAATATCCGGTATCCAATTACCGAATATTGACTTTTCGAATTTCCGGTATCGAGTTTTTAAATACCGAATTTTCGAAAATCGAATATCGGATATCCGAATAGACAATATCGAATTACGGCTATCCAATATCCGATATCCGATAACCGAATATCGACGTTTCGAATTTTCGGTTACGAGTTTTTAAATACCAAGTATTCGAAATTCGAATATCGGATATCCGAATATGCCATATCGAATATCGGCTATCCAATATCCAATATCCGATAACCGAATATCGACTTTTCGAATTTTCGGTTACGAGTTTTTAAATACCAAGTTTTCGAAATTCGAATATCGGATATCCGAATATGCCATATCGAATATCGGCTATACAATATCCAATATCCGATAACCGAATATCGACTTTTCGAATTTCCGGTATCGAGTTTTTAAAAAAAGAATTTACGAAAATCGAATATCGGATATCCGAATATGCAATATCGAATATCGGCTATCCAATATCCGATATCCGTTTACCGAATATCGAATATCGACTATTCGAATTTCCGGTATCGAGTTTTTAATACCGAATTTTCGAAAATCGAATATCGGATATCCGAATATGCAATATCGAATATCGGCTATCCAATATCCGATATCCGATAACCGAATATCGAATATCGAATATCGACTTTTCGAATTTCCGGAATCGAGTTTTAAAATACCAAATTTTCGAAAATCGATTATCGGATATTCGAATATGCAATATCGAATATCGGCTATCCAATATCCAATATCCGTTTACTGAATATCGAATATCGACTTTTCGAATTTTCGGTTACGAGTTTTTAAATACCGAGTTTTCGAAATTCGAATATCGGATATCCGAATATGCCATATCGAATATCGGCTATGCAATATCCAATATCCGATAACCGAATATCGACTTTTCGAATTTCCGGTATCGAGTTTTTAAAAAACGAATTATCGAAAATCGAAAATCGGATATCCGAATATGCAATATCGAATATCGGCTATCCAATATCCGATATCCGTTTAGCGAATATCGAATATCGACTTTTCGAATTTCCGGTATCGAGTTTTTAAATACCGAATTTTCCAAAAATCGAATATCGGATATCCAAATATGCAATATCGAATATCGGCTATCCTATCTGAAATCCGTTTACCGAATACCGAATATCGACTTTTCAAATTTCCGGTATCGAGTTTTTAAATACCCAATTTTCGAAAATCGAATAATTATACGATATCCGAATATGCAATTTCGAACATCTTCAATCCAATATCCGATATCCGTTTACCGAATATCGAATATCGACTTTTCGAATTTCGGGTATCGAGTTTTCAAATATCGAATTTTCGAAAATCGAATATCGGATATCCGAACATGCAATATCGAATATCGGCTATCCAATATCCGATATCCAATTACCGAGTATCGAATATCGACTTTTTGAATTTCCGGTATTGAGTTTTTAAATACCGAATTTTCGAAAATCGAATATCAGATATCCAAATAAGCAATATCGTATATCGGCTATCCAATATCTGATTACCGATTATCGGATATCGACTTTTCGAATTTCCGGTATCGAGTTTTTAAATACCGAATTTTCGATAATCGAATATCGGATATCCGAATATGCAATATCGAATATCTGCTATCCAATATCCGATATCCGTTTACCGAATATCGAATATCGACTTTTCGAATTTCGGGTATCGAGTTTTTAAATATCGAATTTTCGAAAATCGAATATCGGGTATCCGAATATGCAATATCGAATATCGTCTATCCAATATCCGATATCCGTTTACCAAATATCGAATATCGACTTTTCGAATTTCGGGTATCGAGTTTTTAAATATCGAATTTTCGCATAATAAGCAATATCGAATATCGGCTATCCAATATCTGATTACCGAATATCGAATATTGACTTTTCGAATTTCCGGTATCGAGTTTTTAAATATCGAATTTTCGAAAATCGAATATCGGATATCCGAATATGCAATATCGAATATCGGCTATACAATATCCGATATCCGCTTACCGAATATCGAATTTTCGAATTTCCGGTATCGAGGTTTCAAATAACGTATTTTCGAAAATCGAATATCGGATATCCGAATAAGCAATATCGAATATCGGCTATCCAATATCCCATATCCGTTTACCGAATATCGAATACCGACTTTTCGAATTTCGGGTATCGAGTTTTTAAATATCGAATTTTCGAAAATCGAATATCGGATATCCGAATAAGCAATATCGAATATCGACTTTTCGAATTTCCGGTATCGAGTTTTTAAATACCGAATTTACGAAAATCGATTATCGGATATCCGAATGTGCAATATCGAATATAGGCTATCCAATATCCGATATCCGTTTACGGAATATCGAATATCGACTTTTCGAATTTCGGGTATCGAGTTTTTAAATATCAATTTTCGAAAATCGAATATCGGATATCCGAATATGCAATATCGAATATCGGCTATCCAATATCCGATATCCGATTACCGAGTATCGAATATCGTCATTTTGAATTTCCGGTATTGAAATTTAAATTCCGAATTTTCGAAAATCGAATATCGGATATCCAAATGAGCAATATCGTATATCGGCTATCCAATATCCGATTACCGAATATCGGATATCGACTTGTCAAATTTCCGGTATCGAGTTTTTAAATACCGAATTTTCGAAAATCAAATATCGGATATCCGAATATGCAATATCGAATATCGGCTATCCAATATCCGATATCCGTTTACCGAATATCGAATATCGACTTTTCGAATTTCCGGTATCGAGTTTTTAAATATCGAATTTTCGAAAATCGAATATCGGAAATCCGAATAAGCAATATCGAATATCGGCTATCCAATATCCGATATCCGATTACCGAATATCGACTTTTCGAATTTCCGGTATCGAGTTTTTAATACCGAATTTTCGAAAACCGAATATCGGATATCCGAATATGCAATATCGAATATCGGCTATCCAATATCCGATATCCGATAACCGAATATCGAATATCGACTTTTCGAATTTCCGGTATCGAGTTTTTAAATACCCAATTTTCGAAAATCGAATATACGATATCCGAATATGCAATTTCGAACATCTTCTATCCAATATCCGATATCCGTTTACCGAATTTCGAATATCGACTTTTCGAATTTCCGGTATCGAGTTTTTAAATACCGAATTTTCGAATATCGGATATCCTAATATGCAATATCGAACATCGGCTATCCAATATCCGATATCCGTTTACCGAATATCGAATATCGACTTTTCGAATTTCCGGTATCGAGTTTTTAAATACCGAATTTTCGATAATCGAATATCGGATATCCGAATATGCAATATCGAATATCTGCTATCCAATATCCAATATCCGTTTACTGAATATCGAATATCGACTTTTCGAATTTGGGGTATCGAGTTTTTAAATATCGAATTTTCGAAAATCGAATATCGGATATCCGAATATGCAATATCGAATATCGGCTATCCAATATCCGATATCCGATATCCATTTACCGAGTATCGAATATCGACTTTTTGAATTTCCGGTATTGAGTTTTTAAATACCGAATTTTCGAAAATCGAATATCGGATATCCAAATAAGCAATATCGTATATCGGCTATCCAATATCCGATTACCGAATATCGGATATTGACTTTTCTAATTTCCGGTATCGAGTTTTTAAATACCGAATTTTCGAAAATCAAATATCGGATATCCGAATATGCAATATGGAATATCAGCTATCCAATATCCGATATCCGTTTACCGAATATCGAATATCGACTTTTCGAATTTCCGGTATCGAGTTTTTAAATATCGAATTTTCGAAAATCGAATATCGGAAATCCGAATAAGCAATATCGAATATCGGCTATCCAATATCCGATATCCGATTACCGAATATCGACTTTTCGAATTTCGGGTATCGAGTTTTTAAATATCGAATTTTCGAAAATCGAATATCGGATATCCGAATATGCAATATCGAATATCGTCTATCCAATATCCGATATCCGTTTACCAAATATCGAATATCGACTTTTCGAATTTCGGGTATCGAGTTTTTAAATATCGAATTTTCGCATAATAAGCAATATCGAATATCGGCTATCCAATATCTGATTACCGAATATCGAATATTGACTTTTCGAATTTCCGGTATCGAGTTTTTAAATACCGAATTTTCGAATATCGGATATCCTAATATGCAATATCGAACATCGGCTATCCAATATCCGATATCCGTTTACCGAATATCGAATATCGACTTTTCGAATTTCCGGTATCGAGTTTTTAAATACCGAATTTTCGATAATCGAATATCGGATATCCGAATATGCAATATCGAATATCTGCTATCCAATATCCAATATCCGTTTACTGAATATCGAATATCGACTTTTCGAATTTGGGGTATCGAGTTTTTAAATATCGAATTTTCGAAAATCGAATATCGGATATCCGAATATGCAATATCGAATATCGGCTATCCAATATCCGATATCCGATATCCATTTACCGAGTATCGAATATCGACTTTTTGAATTTCCGGTATTGAGTTTTTAAATACCGAATTTTCGAAAATCGAATATCGGATATCCAAATAAGCAATATCGTATATCGGCTATCCAATATCCGATTACCGAATATCGGATATTGACTTTTCTAATTTCCGGTATCGAGTTTTTAAATACCGAATTTTCGAAAATCAAATATCGGATATCCGAATATGCAATATGGAATATCAGCTATCCAATATCCGATATCCGTTTACCGAATATCGAATATCGACTTTTCGAATTTCCGGTATCGAGTTTTTAAATATCGAATTTTCGAAAATCGAATATCGGAAATCCGAATAAGCAATATCGAATATCGGCTATCCAATATCCGATATCCGATTACCGAATATCGACTTTTCGAATTTCGGGTATCGAGTTTTTAAATATCGAATTTTCGAAAATCGAATATCGGATATCCGAATATGCAATATCGAATATCGTCTATCCAATATCCGATATCCGTTTACCAAATATCGAATATCGACTTTTCGAATTTCGGGTATCGAGTTTTTAAATATCGAATTTTCGCATAATAAGCAATATCGAATATCGGCTATCCAATATCTGATTACCGAATATCGAATATTGACTTTTCGAATTTCCGGTATCGAGTTTTTAAATATCGAATTTTCGAAAATCGAATATCGGATATCCGAATATGCAATATCGAATATCGGCTATACAATATCCGATATCCGCTTACCGAATATCGAATTTTCGAATTTCCGGTATCGAGGTTTCAAATAACGTATTTTCGAAAATCGAATATCGGATATCCGAATAAGCAATATCGAATATCGGCTATCCAATATCCGTTTACCAAATATCGAATATCGACTTTTCGAATTTCGGGTATCGAGTTTTTAAATACCGAATTTGAGAAAATCGATTATCGGATATCCGAATATGCAATATCGAATATAGGCAATCCAATTTCCGATATCCGTTTACGGAATATCGAATATCGACTTTTCGAATTTCGGGTATCGAGTTTTTAAATATCGAATTTTCGAAAATCGAATATCGGATATCCGAATATGCAATATCGAATATCGGCTATCCAATATCCGATATCCGTTTAGCGAATATCGAATATCGACTTTTCGAATTTCCGTTATCGAATTTTCAAATATCGAATTTTCGAAAATCGAATATCGGATATCCGAATATGCCTTATCGAATATCGGCTATCGAATATCCGGTATCCAATTACCGAATATTGACTTTTCGAATTTCCGGTATCGAGTTTTTAAATACCGAATTTTCGAAAATCGAATATCGGATATCCGAATAGACAATATCGAATTACGGCTATCCAATATCCGATATCCGTTTACCGAATATCGACTTTTCGAATTTCCGGTATCGAGTTTTAAATACCGAATTTTCGAAAATCGAATATCGGATATCCGAATATGCAATATCGAATATCGGCTATCCAATATCCAATATCCGATAACCGAATATCGACTTTTCGAATTTTCGGTTACGAGTTTTTAAATACCAAGTTTTCGAAATTCGAATATCGGATATCCGAATATGCCATATCGAATATCGGCTATCCAATATCCAATATCCGATAACCGAATATCGACTTTTCGAATTTCCGGTATCGAGTTTTTAAAAAACGAATTATCGAAAATCGAAAATCGGATATCCGAATATGCAATATCGAATATCGGCTATCCAATATCCGATATCCGTTTAGCGAATATCGAATATCGACTTTTCGAATTTCCGGTATCGAGTTTTTAAATACCGAATTTTCCAAAAATCGAATATCGGATATCCAAATATGCAATATCGAATATCGGCTATCCTATCTGAAATCCGTTTACCGAATATCGAATATCGACTTTTCGAATTTCCGGTATCGAGTTTTTAAATACCCAATTTTCGAAAATCGAATAATTATACGATATCCGAATATGCAATTTCGAACATCTTCAATCCAATATCCGATATCCGTTTACCGAATATCGAATATCGACTTTTCGAATTTCGGGTATCGAGTTTTCAAATATCGAATTTTCGAAAATCGAATATCGGATATCCGAATATGCAATATCGAATATCGGCTATCCAATATCCGATATCCAATTACCGAGTATCGAATATCGACTTTTTGAATTTCCGGTATTGAGTTTTTAAATACCGAATTTTCGAAAATCGAATATCAGATATCCAAATAAGCAATATCGTATATCGGCTATCCAATATCTGATTACCGATTATCGGATATCGACTTTTCGAATTTCCGGTATCGAGTTTTTAAATACCGAATTTTCGAAAATTAAATATCGGATATCCGAATATCGAATATCGGCTATCCAATATCCGATATCCGATTACCGAATATCGACTTTTCGAATTTCCGGTATCGAGTTTTTAAATACCGAATTTTCGATAATCGAATATCGGATATCCGAATATGCAATATCGAATATCTGCTATCCAATATCCGATATCCGTTTACCAATTATCGAATATCGACTTTTCGAATTTCGGGTATCGAGTTTTTAAATATCGAATTTTCGAAAATCGAATATCGGATATCCGAATATGCAATATCGAATATCGTCTATCCAATATCCGATATCCGTTTACCAAATATCGAATATCGACTTTTCGAATTTCGGGTATCGAGTTTTTAAATATCGAATTTTCGCATAATAAGCAATATCGAATACCGGCTATCCAATATCTGATTACCGAATATCGAATATTGACTTTTCGAATTTCCGGTATCGAGTTTTTAAATATCGAATTTTCGAAAATCGAATATCGGATATCCGAATATGCAATATCGAATATCGGCTATACAATATCCGATATCCGCTTACCGAATATCGAATTTTCGAATTTCCGGTATCGAGGTTTCAAATAACGTATTTTCGAAAATCGAATATCGGATATCCGAATAAGCAATATCGAATATCGGCTATCCAATATCCCATATCCGTTTACCGAATATCGAATACCGACTTTTCGAATTTCGGGTATCGAGTTTTTAAATATCGAATTTTCGAAAATCGAATATCGGATATCCGAATAAGCAATATCGAATATCGACTTTTCGAATTTCCGGTATCGAGTTTTTAAATACCGAATTTACGAAAATCGATTATCGGATATCCGAATATGCAATATCGAATATAGGCTATCCAATATCCGATATCCGTTTACGGAATATCGAATATCGACTTTTCGAATTTCGGGTATCGAGTTTTTAAATATCAATTTTCGAAAATCGAATATCGGATATCCGAATATGCAATATCGAATATCGGCTATCCAATATCCGATATCCGATTACCGAGTATCGAATATCGTCATTTTGAATTTCCGGTATTGAGTTTTTAAATACCGAATTTTCGAAAATCGAATATCGGATATCCAAATGAGCAATATCGTATATCGGCTATCCAATATCCGATTACCGAATATCGGATATCGACTTGTCAAATTTCCGGTATCGAGTTTTTAAATACCGAATTTTCGAAAATCAAATATCGGATATCCGAATATGCAATATCGAATATCGGCTATCCAATATCCGATATCCGTTTACCGAATATCGACTTTTCGAATTTCCGGTATCGAGTTTTTAAATACCGAATTTTCGAAAATCGAATGTCGGATATCCGAATATGCAATATCGAATATCAGCTATCCAATATCCGATATCCGTTTACCGAATATCGAATATCGACTTTTCGAATTTCCGGTATCGAGTTTTTAATACCGAATTTTCGAAAACCGAATATCGGATATCCGAATATGCAATATCGAATATCGGCTATCCAATATCCGATATCCGATAACCGAATATCGAATATCGACTTTTCGAATTTCCGGTATCGAGTTTTTAAATACCCAATTTTCGAAAATCGAATATACGATATCCGAATATGCAATTTCGAACATCTTCTATCCAATATCCGATATCCGTTTACCGAATTTCGAATATCGACTTTTCGAATTTCCGGTATCGAGTTTTTAAATACCGAATTTTCGAATATCGGATATCCTAATATGCAATATCGAACATCGGCTATCCAATATCCGATATCCGTTTACCGAATATCGAATATCGACTTTTTGAATTTCCGGTATCGAGTTTTTAAATACCGAATTTTCGATAATCGAATATCGGATATCCGAATATGCAATATCGAATATCTGCTATCCAATATCCAATATCCGTTTACTGAATATCGAATATCGACTTTTCGAATTTGGGGTATCGAGTTTTTAAATATCGAATTTTCGAAAATCGAATATCGGATATCCGAATATGCAATATCGAATATCGGCTATCCAATATCCGATATCCGATATCCATTTACCGATTATCGAATATCGACTTTTTGAATTTCCGGTATTGAGTTTTTAAATACCGAATTTTCGAAAATCGAATATCGGATATCCAAATAAGCAATATCGTATATCGGCTATCCAATATCCGATTACCGAATATCGGATATTGACTTTTCTAATTTCCGGTATCGAGTTTTTAAATACCGAATTTTCGAAAATCAAATATCGGATATCCGAATATGCAATATCGAATATCAGCTATCCAATATCCGATATCCGTTTACCGAATATCGAATATCGACTTTTCGAATTTCCGGTATCGAGTTTTTAAATATCGAATTTTCGAAAATCGAATATCGGGAATCCGAATAAGCAATATCGAATATCGGCTATCCAATATCCGATATCCGATTACCGAATATCGACTTTTCGAATTTCGGGTATCGAGTTTTTAAATATCGAATTTTCGAAAATCGAATATCGGATATCCGAATATGCAATATCGAATATCGTCTATCCAATATCCGATATCCGTTTACCAAATATCGAATATCGACTTTTCGAATTTCGGGTATCGAGTTTTTAAATATCGAATTTTCGCATAATAAGCAATATCGAATATCGGCTATCCAATATCTGATTACCGAATATAGAATATTGACTTTTCGAATTTCCGGTATCGAGTTTTTAAATATCGAATTTTCGAAAATCGAATATCGGATATCCGAATATGCAATATCGAATATCGGCTATACAATATCCGATATCCGCTTACCGAATATCGAATTTTCGAATTTCCGGTATCGAGGTTTCAAATAACGTATTTTCGAAAATCGAATATCGGATATCCGAATAAGCAATATCGAATATCGGCTATCCAATATCCGTTTACCAAATATCGAATTTCGACTTTTCGAATTTCGGGTATCGAGTTTTTAAATATCGAATTTTCGAAAATCGAATATCGGATATCCGAATAAGCAATATCGAATATTGACTTTTCGAATTTCCGGTATCGAGTTTTTAAATACCGAATTTACGAAAATCGATTATCGGATATCCGAATATGCAATATCGAATATAGGCAATCCAATTTCCGATATCCGTTTACGGAATATCGAATATCGACTTTTCGAATTTCGGGTATCGAGTTTTTAAATATCGAATTTTCGAAAATCGAATATCGGATATCCGAATTAGCAATATCGAATATCGGCTATCCAATATCCGATATCCGATTACCGAGTATCGAATATCGACTTTTTGAATTTCCGGAATCGAGTTTTAAAATACCAAATTTTCGAAAATCGATTATCGGATATTCGAATATGCAATATCGAATATCGGCTATCCAATATCCAATATCCGATAACCGAATATCGACTTTTCGAATTTTCGGTTACGAGTTTTTAAATACCGAGTTTTCGAAATTCGAATATCGGATATCCGAATATGCCATATCGAATATCGGCTATGCAATATCCAATATCCGATAACCGAATATCGACTTTTCGAATTTCCGGTATCGAGTTTTTAAAAAACGAATTATCGAAAATCGAATATCGGATATCCGAATATGCAATATCGAATATCGGCTATCCAATATCCGATATCCGTTTAGCGAATATCGAATATCGACTTTTCGAATTTCCGGTATCGAGTTTTTAAATACCGAATTTTCCAAAAATCGAATATCGGATATCCAAATATGCAATATCGAATATCGGCTATCCTATCTGAAATCCGTTTACCGAATATCGAATATCGACTTTTCGAATTTCCGGTATCGAGTTTTTAAATACCCAATTTTCGAAAATCGAATAATTATACGATATCCGAATATGCAATTTCGAACATCTTCAATCCAATATCCGATATCCGTTTACCGAATATCGAATATCGACTTTTCGAATTTCGGGTATCGAGTTTTCAAATATCGAATTTTCGAAAATCGAATATCGGATATCCGAATATGCAATATCGAATATCGGCTATCCAATATCCGATATCCAATTACCGAGTATCGAATATCGACTTTTTGAATTTCCGGTATTGAGTTTTTAAATACCGAATTTTCGAAAATCGAATATCAGATATCCAAATAAGCAATATCGTATATCGGCTATCCAATATCTGATTACCGATTATCGGATATCGACTTTTCGAATTTCCGGTATCGAGTTTTTAAATACCGAATTTTCGAAAATTAAATATCGGATATCCGAATATCGAATATCGGCTATCCAATATCCGATTACCGAATATCGACTTTTCGAATTTCCGGTATCGAGTTTTTAAATACAAAATTTTCGATAATCGAATATCGGATATCCGAATATGCAATATCGAATATCGGCTAACCAATATCCGATATCCGATTACCGAGTATCGAATATCGTCTTTTTGAATTTCCGGTATTGAGTTTTTAAATACCGAATTTTCGAAAATCGAATATCGGATATCCAAATGAGCAATATCGTATATCGGCTATCCAATATCCGATTACCGAATATCGGATATCGACTTGTCAAATTTCCGGTATCGAGTTTTTAAATACCGAATTTTCGAAAATCAAATATCGGATATCCGAATATGCAATATCGAATATCGGCTATCCAATATCCGATATCCGTTTACCGAATATCGACTTTTCGAATTTCCGGTATCGAGTTTTTAAATACCGAATTTTCGAAAATCGAATATCGGATATCCGAATATGCAATATCGAATATCAGCTATCCAATATCCGATATCCGTTTACCGAATATCGAATATCGACTTTTCGAATTTCCGGTACCGAGTTTTTAATACCGAATTTTCGAAAATCGAATATCGGATATCCGAATATGCAATATCGAATATCGGCTATCCAATATCCGATATCCGATAACCGAATATCGAATATCGACTTTTCGAATTTCCGGTATCGAGTTTTTAAATACCCAATTTTCGAAAATCGAATATACGATATCCGAATATGCAATTTCGAACATCTTCTATCCAATATCCGATATCCGTTTACCGAATTTCGAATATCGACTTTTCGAATTTCCGGTATCGAGTTTTTAAATACCGAATTTTCGAATATCGGATATCCTAATATGCAATATCGAACATCGGCTATCCAATATCCGATATCCGTTTACCGAATATCGAATATCGACTTTTCGAATTTCCGGTATCGAGTTTTTAAATACCGAATTTTCGATAATCGAATATCGGATATCCGAATATGCAATATCGAATATCTGCTATCCAATATCCAATATCCGTTTACTGAATATCGAATATCGACTTTTCGAATTTCGGGTATCGAGTTTTTAAATATCGAATTTTCGAAAATCGAATATCGGATATCCGAATATGCAATATCGAATATCGGCTATCCAATATCCGATATCCGATATCCATTTACCGAGTATCGAATATCGACTTTTTGAATTTCCGGTATTGAGTTTTTAAATACCGAATTTTCGAAAATCGAATATCGGATATCCAAATAAGCAATATCGTATATCGGCTATCCAATATCCGATTACCGAATATCGGATATTGACTTTTCTAATTTCCGGTATCGAGTTTTTAAATACCGAATTTTCGAAAATCAAATATCGGATATCCGAATATGCAATATCGAATATCAGCTATCCAATATCCGATATCCGTTTACCGAATATCGAATATCGACTTTTCGAATTTCCGGTATCGAGTTTTTAAATATCGAATTTTCGAAAATCGAATATCGGAAATCCGAATAAGCAATATCGAATATCGGCTATCCAATATCCGATATCCGATTACCGAATATCGACTTTTCGAATTTCCGGTATCGAGTTTTTAAATACCCAATTTTCGAAAATCGAATATCGGATATCCGAATATGCAATATCGAATATCGTCTATCCAATATCCGATATCCGTTTACCGAATTTCGAATATCGACTTTTCGAATTTCCGGTATCGAGTTTTTAAATACCGAATTTTCGAATATCGGATATCCTAATATGCAATATCGAACATCGGCTATCCAATATCCGATATCCGTTTACCGAATATCGAATATCGACTTTTTGAATTTCCGGTATCGAGTTTTTAAATACCGAATTTTCGATAATCGAATATCGGATATCCGAATATGCAATATCGAATATCTGCTATCCAATATCCAATATCCGTTTACTGAATATCGAATATCGACTTTTCGAATTTGGGGTATCGAGTTTTTAAATATCGAATTTTCGAAAATCGAATATCGGATATCCGAATATGCAATATCGAATATCGGCTATCCAATATCCGATATCCGATATCCATTTACCGATTATCGAATATCGACTTTTTGAATTTCCGGTATTGAGTTTTTAAATACCGAATTTTCGAAAATCGAATATCGGATATCCAAATAAGCAATATCGTATATCGGCTATCCAATATCCGATTACCGAATATCGGATATTGACTTTTCTAATTTCCGGTATCGAGTTTTTAAATACCGAATTTTCGAAAATCAAATATCGGATATCCGAATATGCAATATCGAATATCAGCTATCCAATATCCGATATCCGTTTACCGAATATCGAATATCGCCTTTTCGAATTTCCGGTATCGAGTTTTTAAATATCGAATTTTCGAAAATCGAATATCGGGAATCCGAATAAGCAATATCGAATATCGGCTATCCAATATCCGATATCCGATTACCGAATATCGACTTTTCGAATTTCGGGTATCGAGTTTTTAAATATCGAATTTTCGAAAATCGAATATCGGATATCCGAATATGCAATATCGAATATCGTCTATCCAATATCCGATATCCGTTTACCAAATATCGAATATCGACTTTTCGAATTTCGGGTATCGAGTTTTTAAATATCGAATTTTCGCATAATAAGCAATATCGAATATCGGCTATCCAATATCTGATTACCGAATATAGAATATTGACTTTTCGAATTTCCGGTATCGAGTTTTTAAATATCGAATTTTCGAAAATCGAATATCGGATATCCGAATATGCAATATCGAATATCGGCTATACAATATCCGATATCCGCTTACCGAATATCGAATTTTCGAATTTCCGGTATCGAGGTTTCAAATAACGTATTTTCGAAAATCGAATATCGGATATCCGAATAAGCAATATCGAATATCGGCTATCCAATATCCGTTTACCAAATATCGATTATCGACTTTTCGAATTTCGGGTATCGAGTTTTTAAATATCGAATTTTCGAAAATCGAATATCGGATATCCGAATAAGCAATATCGAATATTGACTTTTCGAATTTCCGGTATCGAGTTTTTAAATTCCGAATTTACGAAAATCGATTATCGGATATCCGAATATGCAATATCGAATATAGGCAATCCAATTTCCGATATCCGTTTACGGAATATCGAATATCGACTTTTCGAATTTCGGGTATCGAGTTTTTAAATATCGAATTTTCGAAAATCGAATATCGGATATCCGAATATGCAATATCGAATATCGGCTATCCAATATCCGATATCCGATTACCGAGTATCGAATATCGACTTTTTGAATTTCCGGAATCGAGTTTTAAAATACCAAATTTTCGAAAATCGATTATCGGATATTCGAATATGCAATATCGAATATCGGCTATCCAATATCCAATATCCGATAACCGAATATCGACTTTTCGAATTTTCGGTTACGAGTTTTTAAATACCGAGTTTTCGAAATTCGAATATCGGATATCCGAATATGCCATATCGAATATCGGCTATGCAATATCCAATATCCGATAACCGAATATCGACTTTTCGAATTTCCGGTATCGAGTTTTTAAAAAACGAATTATCGAAAATCGAATATCGGATATCCGAATATAAAATATCGAATATCGGCTATCCAATATCCGATATCCGTTTAGCGAATATCGAATATCGACTTTTCGAATTTCCGGTATCGAGTTTTTAAATACCGAATTTTCCAAAAATCGAATATCGGATATCCAAATATGCAATATCGAATATCGGCTATCCTATCTGAAATCCGTTTACCGAATATCGAATATCGACTTTTCGAATTTCCGGTATCGAGTTTTTAAATACCCAATTTTCGAAAATCGAATAATTATACGATATCCGAATATGCAATTTCGAACATCTTCAATCCAATATCCGATATCCGTTTACCGAATATCGAATATCGACTTTTCGAATTTCGGGTATCGAGTTTTCAAATATCGAATTTTCGAAAATCGAATATCGGATATCCGAATATGCAATATCGAATATCGGCTATCCAATATCCGATATCCAATTACCGAGTATCGATAATCGACTTTTTGAATTTCCGGTATTGAGTTTTTAAATACCGAATTTTCGAAAATCGAATATCAGATATCCAAATAAGCAATATCGTATATCGGCTATCCAATATCTGATTACCGATTATCGGATATCGACTTTTCGAATTTCCGGTATCGAGTTTTTAAATACCGAATTTTCGAAAATTAAATATCGGATATCCGAATATCGAATATCGGCTATCCAATATCCGATTACCGAATATCGACTTTTCGAATTTCCGGTATCGAGTTTTTAAATACAAAATTTTCGATAATCGAATATCGGATATCCGAATATGCAATATCGAATATCGGCTATCCAATATCCGATATCCGATTACCGAGTATCGAATATCGTCTTTTTGAATTTCCGGTATTGAGTTTTTAAATACCGAATTTTCGAAAATCGAATATCGGATATCCAAATGAGCAATATCGTATATCGGCTATCCAATATCCGATTACCGAATATCGGATATCGACTTGTCAAATTTCCGGTATCGAGTTTTTAAATACCGAATTTTCGAAAATCAAATATCGGATATCCGAATATGCAATATCGAATATCGGCTATCCAATATCCGATATCCGTTTACCGAATATCGACTTTTCGAATTTCCGGTATCGAGTTTTTAAATACCGAATTTTCGAAAATCGAATATCGGATATCCGAATATGCAATATCGAATATCAGCTATCCAATATCCGATATCCGTTTACCGAATATCGAATATCGACTTTTCGAATTTCCGGTACCGAGTTTTTAATACCGAATTTTCGAAAATCGAATATCGGATATCCGAATATGCAATATCGAATATCGGCTATCCAATATCCGATAACCGAATATCGAATATCGACTTTTCGAATTTCCGGTATCGAGTTTTTAAATACCGAATTTTCGAATATCGGATATCCTAATATGCAATATCGAACATCGGCTATCCAATATCCGATATCCGTTTACCGAATATCGAATATCGACTTTTCGAATTTCCGGTATCGAGTTTTTAAATACCGAATTTTCGATAATCGAATATCGGATATCCGAATATGCAATATCGAATATCTGCTATCCAATATCCAATATCCGTTTACTGAATATCGAATATCGACTTTTCGAATTTCGGGTATCGAGTTTTTAAATATCGAATTTTCGAAAATCGAATATCGGATATCCGAATATGCAATATCGAATATCGGCTATCCAATATCCGATATCCGATATCCATTTACCGAGTATCGAATATCGACTTTTTGAATTTCCGGTATTGAGTTTTTAAATACCGAATTTTCGAAAATCGAATATCGGATATCCAAATAAGCAATATCGTATATCGGCTATCCAATATCCGATTACCGAATATCGGATATTGACTTTTCTAATTTCCGGTATCGAGTTTTTAAATACCGAATTTTCGAAAATCAAATATCGGATATCCGAATATGCAATATCGAATATCAGCTATCCAATATCCGATATCCGTTTACCGAATATCGAATATCGACTTTTCGAATTTCCGGTATCGAGTTTTTAAATATCGAATTTTCGAAAATCGAATATCGGAAATCCGAATAAGCAATATCGAATATCGGCTATCCAATATCCGATATCCGATTACCGAATATCGACTTTTCGAATTTCGGGTATCGAGTTTTTAAATATCGAATTTTCGAAAATCGAATATCGGATATCCGAATATGCAATATCGAATATCGTCTATCCAATATCCGATATCCGTTTACCGAATTTCGAATATCGACTTTTCGAATTTCCGGTATCGAGTTTTTAAATACCGAATTTTCGAATATCGGATATCCTAATATGCAATATCGAACATCGGCTATCCAATATCCGATATCCGTTTACCGAATATCGAATATCGACTTTTTGAATTTCCGGTATCGAGTTTTTAAATACCGAATTTTCGATAATCGAATATCGGATATCCGAATATGCAATATCGAATATCTGCTATCCAATATCCAATATCCGTTTACTGAATATCGAATATCGACTTTTCGAATTTGGGGTATCGAGTTTTTAAATATCGAATTTTCGAAAATCGAATATCGGATATCCGAATATGCAATATCGAATATCGGCTATCCAATATCCGATATCCGATATCCATTTACCGAGTATCGAATATCGACTTTTTGAATTTCCGGTATTGAGTTTTTAAATACCGAATTTTCGAAAATCGAATATCGGATATCCAAATAAGCAATATCGTATATCGGCTATCCAATATCCGATTACCGAATATCGGATATTGACTTTTCTAATTTCCGGTATCGAGTTTTTAAATACCGAATTTTCGAAAATCAAATATCGGATATCCGAATATGCAATATCGAATATCGGCTATCCAATATCCGATATCCGATTACCGAATATCGACTTTTCGAATTTCGGGTATCGAGTTTTTAAATATCCGAATATGCAATATCGAATATCGGCTATCCAATATCCGATATCCGATAACCGAATATCGAATATCGACTTTTCGAATTTCCGGTATCGAGTTTTTAAATACCCAATTTTCGAAAATCGAATATACGATATCCGAATATGCAATTTCGAACATCTTCTATCCAATATCCGATATCCGTTTACCGAATTTCGAATATCGACTTTTCGAATTTCCGGTATCGAGTTTTTAAATACCGAATTTTCGAATATCGGATATCCTAATATGCAATATCGAACATCGGCTATCCAATATCCGATATCCGTTTACCGAATATCGAATATCGACTTTTCGAATTTCCGGTATCGAGTTTTTAAATACCGAATTTTCGATAATCGAATATCGGATATCCGAATATGCAATATCGAATATCTGCTATCCAATATCCAATATCCGTTTACTGAATATCGAATATCGACTTTTCGAATTTCGGGTATCGAGTTTTTAAATATCGAATTTTCGAAAATCGAATATCGGATATCCGAATATGCAATATCGAATATCGGCTATCCAATATCCGATATCCGATATCCATTTACCGAGTATCGAATATCGACTTTTTGAATTTCCGGTATTGAGTTTTTAAATACCGAATTTTCGAAAATCGAATATCGGATATCCAAATAAGCAATATCGTATATCGGCTATCCAATATCCGATTACCGAATATCGGATATTGACTTTTCTAATTTCCGGTATCGAGTTTTTAAATACCGAATTTTCGAAAATCAAATATCGGATATCCGAATATGCAATATCGAATATCAGCTATCCAATATCCGATATCCGTTTACCGAATATCGAATATCGACTTTTCGAATTTCCGGTATCGAGTTTTTAAATATCGAATTTTCGAAAATCGAATATCGGAAATCCGAATAAGCAATATCGAATATCGGCTATCCAATATCCGATATCCGATTACCGAATATCGACTTTTCGAATTTCGGGTATCGAGTTTTTAAATATCGAATTTTCGAAAATCGAATATCGGATATCCGAATATGCAATATCGAATATCGTCTATCCAATATCCGATATCCGTTTACCAAATATCGAATATCGACTTTTCGAATTTCGGGTATCGAGTTTTTAAATATCGAATTTTCGCATAATAAGCAATATCGAATATCGGCTATCCAATATCTGATTACCGAATATCGAATATTGACTTTTCGAATTTCCGGTATCGAGTTTTTAAATATCGAATTTTCGAAAATCGAATATCGGATATCCGAATATGCAATATCGAATATCGGCTATACAATATCCGATATCCGCTTACCGAATATCGAATTTTCGAATTTCCGGTATCGAGGTTTCAAATAACGTATTTTCGAAAATCGAATATCGGATATCCGAATAAGCAATATCGAATATCGGCTATCCAATATCCGTTTACCAGATATCGAATATCGACTTTTCGAATTTCGGGTATCGAGTTTTTAAATATCGAATTTTCGAAAATCGAATATCGGATATCCGAATAAGCAATATCGAATATCGACTTTTCGAATTTCCGGTATCGAGTTTTTAAATACCGAATTTACGAAAATCGATTATCGGATATCCGAATATGCAATATCGAATATAGGCTATCCAATTTCCGATATCCGTTTACGGAATATCGAATATCGACTTTTCGAATTTCGGGTATCGAGTTTTTAAATATCGAATTTTCGAAAATCGAATATCGGATATCCGAATATGCAATATCGAATATCGGCTATCCAATATCCGATATCCGATTACCGAGTATCGAATATCGACTTTTTGAATTTCCGGAATCGAGTTTTAAAATACCAAATTTTCGAAAATCGATTATCGGATATTCGAATATGCAATATCGAATATCGGCTATCCAATATCCAATATCCGATAACCGAATATCGACTTTTCGAATTTTCGGTTACGAGTTTTTAAATACCGAGTTTTCGAAATTCGAATATCGGATATCGGAATATGCCATATCGAATATCGGCTATGCAATATCCAATATCCGATAACCGAATATCGACTTTTCGAATTTCCGGTTTCGAGTTTTTAAAAAACGAATTATCGAAAATCGAATATCGGATATCCGAATATGCAATATCGAATATCGGCTATCCAATATCCGATATCCGTTTAGCGAATATCGAATATCGACTTTTCGAATTTCCGGTATCGAGTTTTTAAATACCGAATTTTCCAAAAATCGAATATCGGATATCCAAATATGCAATATCGAATATCGGCTATCCTATCTGAAATCCGTTTACCGAATATCGAATATCGACTTTTCGAATTTCCGGTATCGAGTTTTTAAATACCCAATTTTCGAAAATCGAATAATTATACGATATCCGAATATGCAATTTCGAACATCTTCAATCCAATATCCGATATCCGTTTACCGAATATCGAATATCGACTTTTCGAATTTCGGGTATCGAGTTTTCAAATATCGAATTTTCGAAAATCGAATATCGGATATCCGAATATGCAATATCGAATATCGGCTATCCAATATCCGATATCCAATTACCGAGTATCGAATATCGACTTTTTGAATTTCCGGTATTGAGTTTTTAAATACCGAATTTTCGAAAATCGAATATCAGATATCCAAATAAGCAATATCGTATATCGGCTATCCAATATCCGATTACCGAATATCGGATATTGACTTTTCTAATTTCCGGTATCGAGTTTTTAAATACCGAATTTTCGAAAATTAAATATCGGATATCCGAATATCGAATATCGGCTATCCAATATCCGATATCCGATTACCGAATATCGACTTTTCGAATTTCGGGTATCGAGTTTTTAAATATCGAATTTTCGAAAATCGAATATCGGATATCCGAATATGCAATATCGAATATCGTCTATCCAATATCCGATATCCGTTTACCAAATATCGAATATCGACTTTTCGAATTTCGGGTATCGAGTTTTTAAATATCGAATTTTCGCATAATAAGCAATATCGAATATCGGCTATCCAATATCTGATTACCGAATATAGAATATTGACTTTTCGAATTTCCGGTATCGAGTTTTTAAATATCGAATTTTCGAAAATCGAATATCGGATATCCGAATATGCAATATCGAATATCGGCTATACAATATCCGATATCCGCTTACCGAATATCGAATTTTCGAATTTCCGGTATCGAGGTTTCAAATAACGTATTTTCGAAAATCGAATATCGGATATCCGAATAAGCAATATCGAATATCGGCTATCCAATATCCGTTTACCAAATATCGAATATCGACTTTTCGAATTTCGGGTATCGAGTTTTTAAATATCGAATTTTCGAAAATCGAATATCGGATATCCGAATAAGCAATATCGAAAATTGACTTTTCGAATTTCCGGTATCGAGTTTTTAAATACCGAATTTACGAAAATCGATTATCGGATATCCGAATATGCAATATCGAATATAGGCAATCCAATTTCCGATATCCGTTTACGGAATATCGAATATCGACTTTTCGAATTTCGGGTATCGAGTTTTTAAATATCGAATTTTCGAAAATCGAATATCGGATATCCGAATATGCAATATCGAATATCGGCTATCCAATATCCGATATCCGATTACCGAGTATCGAATATCGACTTTTTGAATTTCCGGAATCGAGTTTTAAAATACCAAATTTTCGAAAATCGATTATCGGATATTCGAATATGCAATATCGAATATCGGCTATCCAATATCCAATATCCGATAACCGAATATCGACTTTTCGAATTTTCGGTTACGAGTTTTTAAATACCGAGTTTTCGAAATTCGAATATCGGATATCCGAATATGCCATATCGAATATCGGCTATGCAATATCCAATATCCGATAACCGAATATCGACTTTTCGAATTTCCGGTATCGAGTTTTTAAAAAACGAATTATCGAAAATCGAATATCGGATATCCGAATATGCAATATCGAATATCGGCTATCCAATATCCGATATCCGTTTAGCGAATATCGAATATCGACTTTTCGAATTTCCGGTATCGAGTTTTTAAATACCGAATTTTCCAAAAATCGAATATCGGATATCCAAATATGCAATATCGAATATCGGCTATCCTATCTGAAATCCGTTTACCGAATATCGAATATCGACTTTTCGAATTTCCGGTATCGAGTTTTTAAATACCCAATTTTCGAAAATCGAATAATTATACGATATCCGAATATGCAATTTCGAACATCTTCAATCCAATATCCGATATCCGTTTACCGAATATCGAATATCGACTTTTCGAATTTCGGGTATCGAGTTTTCAAATATCGAATTTTCGAAAATCGAATATCGGATATCCGAATATGCAATATCGAATATCGGCTATCCAATATCCGATATCCAATTACCGAGTATCGAATATCGACTTTTTGAATTTCCGGTATTGAGTTTTTAAATACCGAATTTTCGAAAATCGAATATCAGATATCCAAATAAGCAATATCGTATATCGGCTATCCAATATCTGATTACCGATTATCGGATATCGACTTTTCGAATTTCCGGTATCGAGTTTTTAAATACCGAATTTTCGAAAATTAAATATCGGATATCCGAATATCGAATATCGGCTATCCAATATCCGATTACCGAATATCGACTTTTCGAATTTCCGGTATCGAGTTTTTAAATACAAAATTTTCGATAATCGAATATCGGATATCCGAATATGCAATATCGAATATCGGCTATCCAATATCCGATATCCGATTACCGAGTATCGAATATCGTCTTTTTGAATTTCCGGTATTGAGTTTTTAAATACCGAATTTTCGAAAATCGAATATCGGATATCCAAATGAGCAATATCGTATATCGGCTATCCAATATCCGATTACCGAATATCGGATATCGACTTGTCAAATTTCCGGTATCGAGTTTTTAAATACCGAATTTTCGAAAATCAAATATCGGATATCCGAATATGCAATATCGAATATCGGCTATCCAATATCCGATATCCGTTTACCGAATATCGACTTTTCGAATTTCCGGTATCGAGTTTTTAAATACCGAATTTTCGAAAATCGAATATCGGATATCCGAATATGCAATATCGAATATCAGCTATCCAATATCCGATATCCGTTAACCGAATATCGAATATCGACTTTTCGAATTTCCGGTACCGAGTTTTTAATACCGAATTTTCGAAAATCGAATATCGGATATCCGAATATGCAATATCGAATATCGGCTATCCAATATCCGATATCCGATAACCGAATATCGAATATCGACTTTTCGAATTTCCGGTATCGAGTTTTTAAATACCCAATTTTCGAAAATCGAATATACGATATCCGAATATGCAATTTCGAACATCTTCTATCCAATATCCGATATCCGTTTACCGAATTTCGAATATCGACTTTTCGAATTTCCGGTATCGAGTTTTTAAATACCGAATTTTCGAATATCGGATATCCTAATATGCAATATCGAACATCGGCTATCCAATATCCGATATCCGTTTACCGAATATCGAATATCGACTTTTCGAATTTCCGGTATCGAGTTTTTAAATACCGAATTTTCGATAATCGAATATCGGATATCCGAATATGCAATATCGAATATCTGCTATCCAATATCCAATATCCGTTTACTGAATATCGAATATCGACTTTTCGAATTTCGGGTATCGAGTTTTTAAATATCGAATTTTCGAAAATCGAATATCGGATATCCGAATATGCAATATCGAATATCGGCTATCCAATATCCGATATCCGATATCCATTTACCGAGTATCGAATATCGACTTTTTGAATTTCCGGTATTGAGTTTTTAAATACCGAATTTTCGAAAATCGAATATCGGATATCCAAATAAGCAATATCGTATATCGGCTATCCAATATCCGATTACCGAATATCGGATATTGACTTTTCTAATTTCCGGTATCGAGTTTTTAAATACCGAATTTTCGAAAATCAAATATCGGATATCCGAATATGCAATATCGAATATCAGCTATCCAATATCCGATATCCGTTTACCGAATATCGAATATCGACTTTTCGAATTTCCGGTATCGAGTTTTTAAATATCGAATTTTCGAAAATCGAATATCGGAAATCCGGATAAGCAATATCGAATATCGGCTATCCAATATCCGATATCCGATTACCGAATATCGACTTTTCGAATTTCGGGTATCGAGTTTTTAAATATCGAATTTTCGAAAATCGAATATCGGATATCCGAATATGCAATATCGAATATCGTCTATCCAATATCCGATATCCGTTTACCAAATATCGAATATCGACTTTTCGAATTTCGGGTATCGAGTTTTTAAATATCGAATTTTCGCATAATAAGCAATATCGAATATCGGCTATCCAATATCTGATTACCGAATATCGAATATTGACTTTTCGAATTTCCGGTATCGAGTTTTTAAATATCGAATTTTCGAAAATCGAATATCGGATATCCGAATATGCAATATCGAATATCGGCTATACAATATCCGATATCCGCTTACCGAATATCGAATTTTCGAATTTCCGGTATCGAGGTTTCAAATAACGTATTTTCGAAAATCGAATATCGGATATCCGAATAAGCAATATCGAATATCGGCTATCCAATATCCGTTTACCAAATATCGAATATCGACTTTTCGAATTTCGGGTATCGAGTTTTTAAATATCGAATTTTCGAAAATCGAATATCGGATATCCGAATAAGCAATATCGAATATCGACTTTTCGAATTTCCGGTATCGAGTTTTTAAATACCGAATTTACGAAAATCGATTATCGGATATCCGAATATGCAATATCGAATATAGGCTATCCAATTTCCGATATCCGTTTACGGAATATCGAATATCGACTTTTCGAATTTCGGGTATCGAGTTTTTAAATATCGAATTTTCGAAAATCGAATATCGGATATCCGAATATGCAATATCGAATATCGGCTATCCAATATCCGATATCCGATTACCGAGTATCGAATATCGACTTTTTGAATTTCCGGAATCGAGTTTTAAAATACCAAATTTTCGAAAATCGATTATCGGATATTCGAATATGCAATATCGAATATCGGCTATCCAATATCCAATATCCGATAACCGAATATCGACTTTTCGAATTTTCGGTTACGAGTTTTTAAATACCGAGTTTTCGAAATTCGAATATCGGATATCGGAATATGCCATATCGAATATCGGCTATGCAATATCCAATATCCGATAACCGAATATCGACTTTTCGAATTTCCGGTTTCGAGTTTTTAAAAAACGAATTATCGAAAATCGAATATCGGATATCCGAATATGCAATATCGAATATCGGCTATCCAATATCCGATATCCGTTTAGCGAATATCGAATATCGACTTTTCGAATTTCCGGTATCGAGTTTTTAAATACCGAATTTTCCAAAAATCGAATATCGGATATCCAAATATGCAATATCGAATATCGGCTATCCTATCTGAAATCCGTTTACCGAATATCGAATATCGACTTTTCGAATTTCCGGTATCGAGTTTTTAAATACCCAATTTTCGAAAATCGAATAATTATACGATATCCGAATATGCAATTTCGAACATCTTCAATCCAATATCCGATATCCGTTTACCGAATATCGAATATCGACTTTTCGAATTTCGGGTATCGAGTTTTCAAATATCGAATTTTCGAAAATCGAATATCGGATATCCGAATATGCAATATCGAATATCGGCTATCCAATATCCGATATCCAATTACCGAGTATCGAATATCGACTTTTTGAATTTCCGGTATTGAGTTTTTAAATACCGAATTTTCGAAAATCGAATATCAGATATCCAAATAAGCAATATCGTATATCGGCTATCCAATATCCGATTACCGAATATCGGATATTGACTTTTCTAATTTCCGGTATCGAGTTTTTAAATACCGAATTTTCGAAAATTAAATATCGGATATCCGAATATCGAATATCGGCTATCCAATATCCGATATCCGATTACCGAATATCGACTTTTCGAATTTCGGGTATCGAGTTTTTAAATATCGAATTTTCGAAAATCGAATATCGGATATCCGAATATGCAATATCGAATATCGTCTATCCAATATCCGATATCCGTTTACCAAATATCGAATATCGACTTTTCGAATTTCGGGTATCGAGTTTTTAAATATCGAATTTTCGCATAATAAGCAATATCGAATATCGGCTATCCAATATCTGATTACCGAATATAGAATATTGACTTTTCGAATTTCCGGTATCGAGTTTTTAAATATCGAATTTTCGAAAATCGAATATCGGATATCCGAATATGCAATATCGAATATCGGCTATACAATATCCGATATCCGCTTACCGAATATCGAATTTTCGAATTTCCGGTATCGAGGTTTCAAATAACGTATTTTCGAAAATCGAATATCGGATATCCGAATAAGCAATATCGAATATCGGCTATCCAATATCCGTTTACCAAATATCGAATATCGACTTTTCGAATTTCGGGTATCGAGTTTTTAAATATCGAATTTTCGAAAATCGAATATCGGATATCCGAATAAGCAATATCGAATATTGACTTTTCGAATTTCCGGTATCGAGTTTTTAAATACCGAATTTACGAAAATCGATTATCGGATATCCGAATATGCAATATTGAATATAGGCAATCCAATTTCCGATATCCGTTTACGGAATATCGAATATCGACTTTTCGAATTTCGGGTATCGAGTTTTTAAATATCGAATTTTCGAAAATCGAATATCGGATATCCGAATATGCAATATCGAATATCGGCTATCCAATATCCGATATCCGATTACCGAGTATCGAATATCGACTTTTTGAATTTCCGGAATCGAGTTTTAAAATACCAAATTTTCGAAAATCGATTATCGGATATTCGAATATGCAATATCGAATATCGGCTATCCAATATCCAATATCCGATAACCGAATATCGACTTTTCGAATTTTCGGTTACGAGTTTTTAAATACCGAGTTTTCGAAATTCGAATATCGGATATCCGAATATGCCATATCGAATATCGGCTATGCAATATCCAATATCCGATAACCGAATATCGACTTTTCGAATTTCCGGTATCGAGTTTTTAAAAAACGAATTATCGAAAATCGAATATCGGATATCCGAATATGCAATATCGAATATCGGCTATCCAATATCCGATATCCGTTTAGCGAATATCGAATATCGACTTTTCGAATTTCCGGTATCGAGTTTTTAAATACCGAATTTTCGAAAATCGAATATCGGATATCCGAATATGCAATATCGAATATCAGCTATCCAATATCCGATATCCGTTTATCGAATATCGACTTTTCGAATTTCCGGTATCGAGTTTTTAATACCGAATTTTCGAAAATCGAATATCGGATATCCGAATATGCAATATCGAATATCGGCTATCCAATATCCGATATCCGTTTACCGAATTTCGAATATCGACTTTTCGAATTTCCGGTATCGAGTTTTTAAATACCGAATTTTCGAATATCGGATATCCTAATATGCAATATCGAACATCGGCTATCCAATATCCGATATCCGTTTACCGAATATCGAATATCGACTTTTCGAATTTCCGGTATCGAGTTTTTAAATACCGAATTTTCGATAATCGAATATCGGATATCCGAATATGCAATATCGAATATCGGCTATCGAATATCCGAAATCCAATAACCGAATATCGAATATCGGATATACGAATAAGCAATATCGAATATCGGCTATCCAATATCCGATATCCGATTACCGAATATCGACTTTTCGAATTTCGGGTATCGATTTTTAAATACCGAATTTTCGAAAATCGAATATCTGATATCCGAAGAAGTAATATCGAATATCGGCTATCCAATATCCGATATCCGTTTACCGAATATCGAATATCGACTTTTCGAATTTCCGGTATCGAGTTTTTAATACCGAATTTTCGAAAATCGAATATCGGATATCCGAATATGCAATATCGAATATCGGCTATCCAATATCCGATATCCGATAACCGTATATCGAATATCGACTTTTCAAATTTCCGGAATCGAGTTTTAAAATACCGAATTTTCGAAATTCGAATATCGGATATCCGAATATGCCATATCGAATATCGGCTATCCAATATCCAATATCCGATAACCGAATATCGACTTTTCGAATTTCCGGTATCGAGTTTTTAAAAAAAGAATTTTCGAAAATCGAATATCGGATATCCGAATATGCAATATCGAATATCGGCTATCCAATATCCGATATCCGTTTAGCGAATATCGAATATCGACTTTTCGAATTTCCGTTATCGAATTTCCAAATATCGAATTTTCGAAAATCGAATATCGGACATCCGAATATGCCTTATCGAATATCGGCTATCGAATATCCGGTATCCAATTACCGAATATTGACTTTTCGAATTTCCGGTATCGAGTTTTTAAATACCGAATTTTCGAAAATCGAATATCGGATATCCGAATAGACAATATCGAATTACGGCTATCCAATATCCGATATCCGATAACCGAATATCGACGTTTCGAATTTTCGGTTACGAGTTTTTAAATACCAAGTATTCGAAATTCGAATATCGGATATCCGAATATGCCATATCGAATATCGGCTATCCAATATCCAATATCCGATAACCGAATATCGACTTTTCGAATTTTCGGTTACGAGTTTTTAAATACCAAGTTTTCGAAATTCGAATATCGGATATCCGAATATGCCATATCGAATATCGGCTATCCAATATCCAATATCCGATAACCGAATATCGACTTTTCGAATTTCCGGTATCGAGTTTTTAAAAAAAGAATTTACGAAAATCGAATATCGGATATCCGAATATGCAATATCGAATATCGGCTATCCAATATCCGATATCCGTTTACCGAATATCGAATATCGACTATTCGAATTTCCGGTATCGAGTTTTTAATACCGAATTTTCGAAAATCGAATATCGGATATCCGAATATGCAATATCGAATATCGGCTATCCAATATCCGATATCCGATAACCGAATATCGAATATCGAATATCGACTTTTCGAATTTCCGGAATCGAGTTTTAAAATACCAAATTTTCGAAAATCGATTATCGGATATTCGAATATGCAATATCGAATATCGGCTATCCAATATCCAATATCCGTTTACTGAATATCGAATATCGACTTTTCGAATTTTCGGTTACGAGTTTTTAAATACCGAGTTTTCGAAATTCGAATATCGGATATCCGAATATGCCATATCGAATATCGGCTATGCAATATCCAATATCCGATAACCGAATATCGACTTTTCGAATTTCCGGTATCGAGTTTTTAAAAAACGAATTATCGAAAATCGAATATCGGATATCCGAATATGCAATATCGAATATCGGCTATCCAATATCCGATATCCGATAACCGAATATCGAATATCGAATATCGACTTTTCGAATTTCCGGAATCGAGTTTTAAAATACCAAATTTTCGAAAATCGATTATCGGATATTCGAATATGCAATATCGAATATCGGCTATCCAATATCCAATATCCGTTTACTGAATATCGAATATCGACTTTTCGAATTTTCGGTTACGAGTTTTTAAATACCGAGTTTTCGAAATTCGAATATCGGATATCCGAATATGCAATATCGAATATCGGCTATCCAATATCCGATATCCGTTTAGCGAATATCGAATATCGACTTTTCGAATTTCCGGTATCGAGTTTTTAAATACCGAATTTTCCAAAAATCGAATATCGGATATCCAAATATGCAATATCGAATATCGGCTATCCTATCTGAAATCCGTTTACCGAATACCGAATATCGACTTTTCAAATTTCCGGTATCGAGTTTTTAAATACCCAATTTTCGAAAATCGAATAATTATACGATATCCGAATATGCAATTTCGAACATCTTCAATCCAATATCCGATATCCGTTTACCGAATATCGAATATCGACTTTTCGAATTTCGGGTATCGAGTTTTCAAATATCGAATTTTCGAAAATCGAATATCGGATATCCGAACATGCAATATCGAATATCGGCTATCCAATATCCGATATCCAATTACCGAGTATCGAATATCGACTTTTTGAATTTCCGGTATTGAGTTTTTAAATACCGAATTTTCGAAAATCGAATATCAGATATCCAAATAAGCAATATCGTATATCGGCTATCCAATATCTGATTACCGATTATCGGATATCGACTTTTCGAATTTCCGGTATCGAGTTTTTAAATACCGAATTTTCGATAATCGAATATCGGATATCCGAATATGCAATATCGAATATCTGCTATCCAATATCCGATATCCGTTTACCGAATATCGAATATCGACTTTTCGAATTTCGGGTATCGAGTTTTTAAATATCGAATTTTCGAAAATCGAATATCGGGTATCCGAATATGCAATATCGAATATCGTCTATCCAATATCCGATATCCGTTTACCAAATATCGAATATCGACTTTTCGAATTTCGGGTATCGAGTTTTTAAATATCGAATTTTCGCATAATAAGCAATATCGAATATCGGCTATCCAATATCTGATTACCGAATATCGAATATTGACTTTTCGAATTTCCGGTATCGAGTTTTTAAATATCGAATTTTCGAAAATCGAATATCGGATATCCGAATATGCAATATCGAATATCGGCTATACAATATCCGATATCCGCTTACCGAATATCGAATTTTCGAATTTCCGGTATCGAGGTTTCAAATAACGTATTTTCGAAAATCGAATATCGGATATCCGAATAAGCAATATCGAATATCGGCTATCCAATATCCCATATCCGTTTACCGAATATCGAATACCGACTTTTCGAATTTCGGGTATCGAGTTTTTAAATATCGAATTTTCGAAAATCGAATATCGGATATCCGAATAAGCAATATCGAATATCGACTTTTCGAATTTCCGGTATCGAGTTTTTAAATACCGAATTTACGAAAATCGATTATCGGATATCCGAATGTGCAATATCGAATATAGGCTATCCAATATCCGATATCCGTTTACGGAATATCGAATATCGACTTTTCGAATTTCGGGTATCGAGTTTTTAAATATCAATTTTCGAAAATCGAATATCGGATATCCGAATATGCAATATCGAATATCGGCTATCCAATATCCGATATCCGATTACCGAGTATCGAATATCGTCATTTTGAATTTCCGGTATTGAGTTTTTAAATACCGAATTTTCGAAAATCGAATATCGGATATCCAAATGAGCAATATCGTATATCGGCTATCCAATATCCGATTACCGAATATCGGATATCGACTTGTCAAATTTCCGGTATCGAGTTTTTAAATACCGAATTTTCGAAAATCAAATATCGGATATCCGAATATGCAATATCGAATATCGGCTATCCAATATCCGATATCCGTTTACCGAATATCGAATATCGACTTTTCGAATTTCCGGTATCGAGTTTTTAAATATCGAATTTTCGAAAATCGAATATCGGAAATCCGAATAAGCAATATCGAATATCGGCTATCCAATATCCGATATCCGATTACCGAATATCGACTTTTCGAATTTCCGGTATCGAGTTTTTAATACCGAATTTTCGAAAACCGAATATCGGATATCCGAATATGCAATATCGAATATCGGCTATCCAATATCCGATATCCGATAACCGAATATCGAATATCGACTTTTCGAATTTCCGGTATCGAGTTTTTAAATACCCAATTTTCGAAAATCGAATATACGATATCCGAATATGCAATTTCGAACATCTTCTATCCAATATCCGATATCCGTTTACCGAATTTCGAATATCGACTTTTCGAATTTCCGGTATCGAGTTTTTAAATACCGAATTTTCGAATATCGGATATCCTAATATGCAATATCGAACATCGGCTATCCAATATCCGATATCCGTTTACCGAATATCGAATATCGACTTTTCGAATTTCCGGTATCGAGTTTTTAAATACCGAATTTTCGATAATCGAATATCGGATATCCGAATATGCAATATCGAATATCTGCTATCCAATATCCAATATCCGTTTACTGAATATCGAATATCGACTTTTCGAATTTGGGGTATCGAGTTTTTAAATATCGAATTTTCGAAAATCGAATATCGGATATCCGAATATGCAATATCGAATATCGGCTATCCAATATCCGATATCCGATATCCATTTACCGAGTATCGAATATCGACTTTTTGAATTTCCGGTATTGAGTTTTTAAATACCGAATTTTCGAAAATCGAATATCGGATATCCAAATAAGCAATATCGTATATCGGCTATCCAATATCCGATTACCGAATATCGGATATTGACTTTTCTAATTTCCGGTATCGAGTTTTTAAATACCGAATTTTCGAAAATCAAATATCGGATATCCGAATATGCAATATGGAATATCAGCTATCCAATATCCGATATCCGTTTACCGAATATCGAATATCGACTTTTCGAATTTCCGGTATCGAGTTTTTAAATATCGAATTTTCGAAAATCGAATATCGGAAATCCGAATAAGCAATATCGAATATCGGCTATCCAATATCCGATATCCGATTACCGAATATCGACTTTTCGAATTTCGGGTATCGAGTTTTTAAATATCGAATTTTCGAAAATCGAATATCGGATATCCGAATATGCAATATCGAATATCGTCTATCCAATATCCGATATCCGTTTACCAAATATCGAATATCGACTTTTCGAATTTCGGGTATCGAGTTTTTAAATATCGAATTTTCGCATAATAAGCAATATCGAATATCGGCTATCCAATATCTGATTACCGAATATCGAATATTGACTTTTCGAATTTCCGGTATCGAGTTTTTAAATATCGAATTTTCGAAAATCGAATATCGGATATCCGAATATGCAATATCGAATATCGGCTATACAATATCCGATATCCGCTTACCGAATATCGAATTTTCGAATTTCCGGTATCGAGGTTTCAAATAACGTATTTTCGAAAATCGAATATCGGATATCCGAATAAGCAATATCGAATATCGGCTATCCAATATCCGTTTACCAAATATCGAATATCGACTTTTCGAATTTCGGGTATCGAGTTTTTAAATACCGAATTTGAGAAAATCGATTATCGGATATCCGAATATGCAATATCGAATATAGGCAATCCAATTTCCGATATCCGTTTACGGAATATCGAATATCGACTTTTCGAATTTCGGGTATCGAGTTTTTAAATATCGAATTTTCGAAAATCGAATATCGGATATCCGAATATGCAATATCGAATATCGGCTATCCAATATCCGATATCCGTTTAGCGAATATCGAATATCGACTTTTCGAATTTCCGTTATCGAATTTTCAAATATCGAATTTTCGAAAATCGAATATCGGATATCCGAATATGCCTTATCGAATATCGGCTATCGAATATCCGGTATCCAATTACCGAATATTGACTTTTCGAATTTCCGGTATCGAGTTTTTAAATACCGAATTTTCGAAAATCGAATATCGGATATCCGAATAGACAATATCGAATTACGGCTATCCAATATCCGATATCCGTTTACCGAATATCGACTTTTCGAATTTCCGGTATCGAGTTTTTAAATACCGAATTTTCGAAAATCGAATATCGGATATCCGAATATGCAATATCGAATATCGGCTATCCAATATCCAATATCCGATAACCGAATATCGACTTTTCGAATTTTCGGTTACGAGTTTTTAAATACCAAGTTTTCGAAATTCGAATATCGGATATCCGAATATGCCATATCGAATATCGGCTATCCAATATCCAATATCCGATAACCGAATATCGACTTTTCGAATTTCCGGTATCGAGTTTTTAAAAAACGAATTATCGAAAATCGAAAATCGGATATCCGAATATGCAATATCGAATATCGGCTATCCAATATCCGATATCCGTTTAGCGAATATCGAATATCGACTTTTCGAATTTCCGGTATCGAGTTTTTAAATACCGAATTTTCCAAAAATCGAATATCGGATATCCAAATATGCAATATCGAATATCGGCTATCCTATCTGAAATCCGTTTACCGAATATCGAATATCGACTTTTCGAATTTCCGGTATCGAGTTTTTAAATACCCAATTTTCGAAAATCGAATAATTATACGATATCCGAATATGCAATTTCGAACATCTTCAATCCAATATCCGATATCCGTTTACCGAATATCGAATATCGACTTTTCGAATTTCGGGTATCGAGTTTTCAAATATCGAATTTTCGAAAATCGAATATCGGATATCCGAATATGCAATATCGAATATCGGCTATCCAATATCCGATATCCAATTACCGAGTATCGAATATCGACTTTTTGAATTTCCGGTATTGAGTTTTTAAATACCGAATTTTCGAAAATCGAATATCAGATATCCAAATAAGCAATATCGTATATCGGCTATCCAATATCTGATTACCGATTATCGGATATCGACTTTTCGAATTTCCGGTATCGAGTTTTTAAATACCGAATTTTCGAAAATTAAATATCGGATATCCGAATATCGAATATCGGCTATCCAATATCCGATATCCGATTACCGAATATCGACTTTTCGAATTTCCGGTATCGAGTTTTTAAATACCGAATTTTCGATAATCGAATATCGGATATCCGAATATGCAATATCGAATATCTGCTATCCAATATCCGATATCCGTTTACCAATTATCGAATATCGACTTTTCGAATTTCGGGTATCGAGTTTTTAAATATCGAATTTTCGAAAATCGAATATCGGATATCCGAATATGCAATATCGAATATCGTCTATCCAATATCCGATATCCGTTTACCAAATATCGAATATCGACTTTTCGAATTTCGGGTATCGAGTTTTTAAATATCGAATTTTCGCATAATAAGCAATATCGAATACCGGCTATCCAATATCTGATTACCGAATATCGAATATTGACTTTTCGAATTTCCGGTATCGAGTTTTTAAATATCGAATTTTCGAAAATCGAATATCGGATATCCGAATATGCAATATCGAATATCGGCTATACAATATCCGATATCCGCTTACCGAATATCGAATTTTCGAATTTCCGGTATCGAGGTTTCAAATAACGTATTTTCGAAAATCGAATATCGGATATCCGAATAAGCAATATCGAATATCGGCTATCCAATATCCCATATCCGTTTACCGAATATCGAATACCGACTTTTCGAATTTCGGGTATCGAGTTTTTAAATATCGAATTTTCGAAAATCGAATATCGGATATCCGAATAAGCAATATCGAATATCGACTTTTCGAATTTCCGGTATCGAGTTTTTAAATACCGAATTTACGAAAATCGATTATCGGATATCCGAATATGCAATATCAAATATAGGCTATCCAATATCCGATATCCGTTTACGGAATATCGAATATCGACTTTTCGAATTTCGGGTATCGAGTTTTTAAATATCAATTTTCGAAAATCGAATATCGGATATCCGAATATGCAATATCGAATATCGGCTATCCAATATCCGATATCCGATTACCGAGTATCGAATATCGTCATTTTGAATTTCCGGTATTGAGTTTTTAAATACCGAATTTTCGAAAATCGAATATCGGATATCCAAATGAGCAATATCGTATATCGGCTATCCAATATCCGATTACCGAATATCGGATATCGACTTGTCAAATTTCCGGTATCGAGTTTTTAAATACCGAATTTTCGAAAATCAAATATCGGATATCCGAATATGCAATATCGAATATCGGCTATCCAATATCCGATATCCGTTTACCGAATATCGACTTTTCGAATTTCCGGTATCGAGTTTTTAAATACCGAATTTTCGAAAATCGAATGTCGGATATCCGAATATGCAATATCGAATATCAGCTATCCAATATCCGATATCCGTTTACCGAATATCGAATATCGACTTTTCGAATTTCCGGTATCGAGTTTTTAATACCGAATTTTCGAAAACCGAATATCGGATATCCGAATATGCAATATCGAATATCGGCTATCCAATATCCGATATCCGATAACCGAATATCGAATATCGACTTTTCGAATTTCCGGTATCGAGTTTTTAAATACCCAATTTTCGAAAATCGAATATACGATATCCGAATATGCAATTTCGAACATCTTCTATCCAATATCCGATATCCGTTTACCGAATTTCGAATATCGACTTTTCGAATTTCCGGTATCGAGTTTTTAAATACCGAATTTTCGAATATCGGATATCCTAATATGCAATATCGAACATCGGCTATCCAATATCCGATATCCGTTTACCGAATATCGAATATCGACTTTTTGAATTTCCGGTATCGAGTTTTTAAATACCGAATTTTCGATAATCGAATATCGGATATCCGAATATGCAATATCGAATATCTGCTATCCAATATCCAATATCCGTTTACTGAATATCGAATATCGACTTTTCGAATTTGGGGTATCGAGTTTTTAAATATCGAATTTTCGAAAATCGAATATCGGATATCCGAATATGCAATATCGAATATCGGCTATCCAATATCCGATATCCGATATCCATTTACCGATTATCGAATATCGACTTTTTGAATTTCCGGTATTGAGTTTTTAAATACCGAATTTTCGAAAATCGAATATCGGATATCCAAATAAGCAATATCGTATATCGGCTATCCAATATCCGATTACCGAATATCGGATATTGACTTTTCTAATTTCCGGTATCGAGTTTTTAAATACCGAATTTTCGAAAATCAAATATCGGATATCCGAATATGCAATATCGAATATCAGCTATCCAATATCCGATATCCGTTTACCGAATATCGAATATCGACTTTTCGAATTTCCGGTATCGAGTTTTTAAATATCGAATTTTCGAAAATCGAATATCGGGAATCCGAATAAGCAATATCGAATATCGGCTATCCAATATCCGATATCCGATTACCGAATATCGACTTTTCGAATTTCGGGTATCGAGTTTTTAAATATCGAATTTTCGAAAATCGAATATCGGATATCCGAATATGCAATATCGAATATCGTCTATCCAATATCCGATATCCGTTTACCAAATATCGAATATCGACTTTTCGAATTTCGGGTATCGAGTTTTTAAATATCGAATTTTCGCATAATAAGCAATATCGAATATCGGCTATCCAATATCTGATTACCGAATATAGAATATTGACTTTTCGAATTTCCGGTATCGAGTTTTTAAATATCGAATTTTCGAAAATCGAATATCGGATATCCGAATATGCAATATCGAATATCGGCTATACAATATCCGATATCCGCTTACCGAATATCGAATTTTCGAATTTCCGGTATCGAGGTTTCAAATAACGTATTTTCGAAAATCGAATATCGGATATCCGAATAAGCAATATCGAATATCGGCTATCCAATATCCGTTTACCAAATATCGAATATCGACTTTTCGAATTTCGGGTATCGAGTTTTTAAATATCGAATTTTCGAAAATCGAATATCGGATATCCGAATAAGCAATATCGAATATTGACTTTTCGAATTTCCGGTATCGAGTTTTTAAATACCGAATTTACGAAAATCGATTATCGGATATCCGAATATGCAATATCGAATATAGGCAATCCAATTTCCGATATCCGTTTACGGAATATCGAATATCGACTTTTCGAATTTCGGGTATCGAGTTTTTAAATATCGAATTTTCGAAAATCGAATATCGGATATCCGAATATGCAATATCGAATATCGGCTATCCAATATCCGATATCCGATTACCGAGTATCGAATATCGACTTTTTGAATTTCCGGAATCGAGTTTTAAAATACCAAATTTTCGAAAATCGATTATCGGATATTCGAATATGCAATATCGAATATCGGCTATCCAATATCCAATATCCGATAACCGAATATCGACTTTTCGAATTTTCGGTTACGAGTTTTTAAATACCGAGTTTTCGAAATTCGAATATCGGATATCCGAATATGCCATATCGAATATCGGCTATGCAATATCCAATATCCGATAACCGAATATCGACTTTTCGAATTTCCGGTATCGAGTTTTTAAAATACGAATTATCGAAAATCGAATATCGGATATCCGAATATGCAATATCGAATATCGGCTATCCAATATCCGATATCCGTTTAGCGAATATCGAATATCGACTTTTCGAATTTCCGGTATCGAGTTTTTAAATACCGAATTTTCCAAAAATCGAATATCGGATATCCAAATATGCAATATCGAATATCGGCTATCCTATCTGAAATCCGTTTACCGAATATCGAATATCGACTTTTCGAATTTCCGGTATCGAGTTTTTAAATACCCAATTTTCGAAAATCGAATAATTATACGATATCCGAATATGCAATTTCGAACATCTTCAATCCAATATCCGATATCCGTTTACCGAATATCGAATATCGACTTTTCGAATTTCGGGTATCGAGTTTTCAAATATCAAATTTTCGAAAATCGAATATCGGATATCCGAATATGCAATATCGAATATCGGCTATCCAATATCCGATATCCAATTACCGAGTATCGAATATCGACTTTTTGAATTTCCGGTATTGAGTTTTTAAATACCGAATTTTCGAAAATCGAATATCAGATATCCAAATAAGCAATATCGTATATCGGCTATCCAATATCTGATTACCGATTATCGGATATCGACTTTTCGAATTTCCGGTATCGAGTTTTTAAATACCGAATTTTCGAAAATTAAATATCGGATATCCGAATATCGAATATCGGCTATCCAATATCCGATTACCGAATATCGACTTTTCGAATTTCCGGTATCGAGTTTTTAAATACAAAATTTTCGATAATCGAATATCGGATATCCGAATATGCAATATCGAATATCGGCTATCCAATATCCGATATCCGATTACCGAGTATCGAATATCGTCTTTTTGAATTTCCGGTATTGAGTTTTTAAATACCGAATTTTCGAAAATCGAATATCGGATATCCAAATGAGCAATATCGTATATCGGCTATCCAATATCCGATTACCGAATATCGGATATCGACTTGTCAAATTTCCGGTATCGAGTTTTTAAATACCGAATTTTCGAAAATCAAATATCGGATATCCGAATATGCAATATCGAATATCGGCTATCCAATATCCGATATCCGTTTACCGAATATCGACTTTTCGAATTTCCGGTATCGAGTTTTTAAATACCGAATTTTCGAAAATCGAATATCGGATATCCGAATATGCAATATCGAATATCAGCTATCCAATATCCGATATCCGTTTACCGAATATCGAATATCGACTTTTCGAATTTCCGGTACCGAGTTTTTAATACCGAATTTTCGAAAATCGAATATCGGATATCCGAATATGCAATATCGAATATCGGCTATCCAATATCCGATATCCGATAACCGAATATCGAATATCGACTTTTCGAATTTCCGGTATCGAGTTTTTAAATACCCAATTTTCGAAAATCGAATATACGATATCCGAATATGCAATTTCGAACATCTTCTATCCAATATCCGATATCCGTTTACCGAATTTCGAATATCGACTTTTCGAATTTCCGGTATCGAGTTTTTAAATACCGAATTTTCGAATATCGGATATCCTAATATGCAATATCGAACATCGGCTATCCAATATCCGATATCCGTTTACCGAATATCGAATATCGACTTTTCGAATTTCCGGTATCGAGTTTTTAAATACCGAATTTTCGATAATCGAATATCGGATATCCGAATATGCAATATCGAATATCTGCTATCCAATATCCAATATCCGTTTACTGAATATCGAATATCGACTTTTCGAATTTCGGGTATCGAGTTTTTAAATATCGAATTTTCGAAAATCGAATATCGGATATCCGAATATGCAATATCGAATATCGGCTATCCAATATCCGATATCCGATATCCATTTACCGAGTATCGAATATCGACTTTTTGAATTTCCGGTATTGAGTTTTTAAATACCGAATTTTCGAAAATCGAATATCGGATATCCAAATAAGCAATATCGTATATCGGCTATCCAATATCCGATTACCGAATATCGGATATTGACTTTTCTAATTTCCGGTATCGAGTTTTTAAATACCGAATTTTCGAAAATCAAATATCGGATATCCGAATATGCAATATCGAATATCAGCTATCCAATATCCGATATCCGTTTACCGAATATCGAATATCGACTTTTCGAATTTCCGGTATCGAGTTTTTAAATATCGAATTTTCGAAAATCGAATATCGGAAATCCGAATAAGCAATATCGAATATCGGCTATCCAATATCCGATATCCGATTACCGAATATCGACTTTTCGAATTTCGGGTATCGAGTTTTTAAATATCGAATTTTCGAAAATCGAATATCGGATATCCGAATATGCAATATCGAATATCGTCTATCCAATATCCGATATCCGTTTACCGAATTTCGAATATCGACTTTTCGAATTTCCGGTATCGAGTTTTTAAATACCGAATTTTCGAATATCGGATATCCTAATATGCAATATCGAACATCGGCTATCCAATATCCGATATCCGTTTACCGAATATCGAATATCGACTTTTTGAATTTCCGGTATCGAGTTTTTAAATACCGAATTTTCGATAATCGAATATCGGATATCCGAATATGCAATATCGAATATCTGCTATCCAATATCCAATATCCGTTTACTGAATATCGAATATCGACTTTTCGAATTTGGGGTATCGAGTTTTTAAATATCGAATTTTCGAAAATCGAATATCGGATATCCGAATATGCAATATCGAATATCGGCTATCCAATATCCGATATCCGATATCCATTTACCGATTATCGAATATCGACTTTTTGAATTTCCGGTATTGAGTTTTTAAATACCGAATTTTCGAAAATCGAATATCGGATATCCAAATAAGCAATATCGTATATCGGCTATCCAATATCCGATTACCGAATATCGGATATTGACTTTTCTAATTTCCGGTATCGAGTTTTTAAATACCGAATTTTCGAAAATCAAATATCGGATATCCGAATATGCAATATCGAATATCAGCTATCCAATATCCGATATCCGTTTACCGAATATCGAATATCGCCTTTTCGAATTTCCGGTATCGAGTTTTTAAATATCGAATTTTCGAAAATCGAATATCGGGAATCCGAATAAGCAATATCGAATATCGGCTATCCAATATCCGATATCCGATTACCGAATATCGACTTTTCGAATTTCGGGTATCGAGTTTTTAAATATCGAATTTTCGAAAATCGAATATCGGATATCCGAATATGCAATATCGAATATCGTCTATCCAATATCCGATATCCGTTTACCAAATATCGAATATCGACTTTTCGAATTTCGGGTATCGAGTTTTTAAATATCGAATTTTCGCATAATAAGCAATATCGAATATCGGCTATCCAATATCTGATTACCGAATATAGAATATTGACTTTTCGAATTTCCGGTATCGAGTTTTTAAATATCGAATTTTCGAAAATCGAATATCGGATATCCGAATATGCAATATCGAATATCGGCTATACAATATCCGATATCCGCTTACCGAATATCGAATTTTCGAATTTCCGGTATCGAGGTTTCAAATAACGTATTTTCGAAAATCGAATATCGGATATCCGAATAAGCAATATCGAATATCGGCTATCCAATATCCGTTTACCAAATATCGATTATCGACTTTTCGAATTTCGGGTATCGAGTTTTTAAATATCGAATTTTCGAAAATCGAATATCGGATATCCGAATAAGCAATATCGAATATTGACTTTTCGAATTTCCGGTATCGAGTTTTTAAATACCGAATTTACGAAAATCGATTATCGGATATCCGAATATGCAATATCGAATATAGGCAATCCAATTTCCGATATCCGTTTACGGAATATCGAATATCGACTTTTCGAATTTCGGGTATCGAGTTTTTAAATATCGAATTTTCGAAAATCGAATATCGGATATCCGAATATGCAATATCGAATATCGGCTATCCAATATCCGATATCCGATTACCGAGTATCGAATATCGACTTTTTGAATTTCCGGAATCGAGTTTTAAAATACCAAATTTTCGAAAATCGATTATCGGATATTCGAATATGCAATATCGAATATCGGCTATCCAATATCCAATATCCGATAACCGAATATCGACTTTTCGAATTTTCGGTTACGAGTTTTTAAATACCGAGTTTTCGAAATTCGAATATCGGATATCCGAATATGCCATATCGAATATCGGCTATGCAATATCCAATATCCGATAACCGAATATCGACTTTTCGAATTTCCGGTATCGAGTTTTTAAAAAACGAATTATCGAAAATCGAATATCGGATATCCGAATATAAAATATCGAATATCGGCTATCCAATATCCGATATCCGTTTAGCGAATATCGAATATCGACTTTTCGAATTTCCGGTATCGAGTTTTTAAATACCGAATTTTCCAAAAATCGAATATCGGATATCCAAATATGCAATATCGAATATCGGCTATCCTATCTGAAATCCGTTTACCGAATATCGAATATCGACTTTTCGAATTTCCGGTATCGAGTTTTTAAATACCCAATTTTCGAAAATCGAATAATTATACGATATCCGAATATGCAATTTCGAACATCTTCAATCCAATATCCGATATCCGTTTACCGAATATCGAATATCGACTTTTCGAATTTCGGGTATCGAGTTTTCAAATATCGAATTTTCGAAAATCGAATATCGGATATCCGAATATGCAATATCGAATATCGGCTATCCAATATCCGATATCCAATTACCGAGTATCGATAATCGACTTTTTGAATTTCCGGTATTGAGTTTTTAAATACCGAATTTTCGAAAATCGAATATCAGATATCCAAATAAGCAATATCGTATATCGGCTATCCAATATCTGATTACCGATTATCGGATATCGACTTTTCGAATTTCCGGTATCGAGTTTTTAAATACCGAATTTTCGAAAATTAAATATCGGATATCCGAATATCGAATATCGGCTATCCAATATCCGATTACCGAATATCGACTTTTCGAATTTCCGGTATCGAGTTTTTAAATACAAAATTTTCGATAATCGAATATCGGATATCCGAATATGCAATATCGAATATCGGCTATCCAATATCCGATATCCGATTACCGAGTATCGAATATCGTCTTTTTGAATTTCCGGTATTGAGTTTTTAAATACCGAATTTTCGAAAATCGAATATCGGATATCCAAATGAGCAATATCGTATATCGGCTATCCAATATCCGATTACCGAATATCGGATATCGACTTGTCAAATTTCCGGTATCGAGTTTTTAAATACCGAATTTTCGAAAATCAAATATCGGATATCCGAATATGCAATATCGAATATCGGCTATCCAATATCCGATATCCGTTTACCGAATATCGACTTTTCGAATTTCCGGTATCGAGTTTTTAAATACCGAATTTTCGAAAATCGAATATCGGATATCCGAATATGCAATATCGAATATCAGCTATCCAATATCCGATATCCGTTTACCGAATATCGAATATCGACTTTTCGAATTTCCGGTACCGAGTTTTTAATACCGAATTTTCGAAAATCGAATATCGGATATCCGAATATGCAATATCGAATATCGGCTATCCAATATCCGATAACCGAATATCGAATATCGACTTTTCGAATTTCCGGTATCGAGTTTTTAAATACCCAATTTTCGAAAATCGAATATACGATATCCGAATATGCAATTTCGAACATCTTCTATCCAATATCCGATATCCGTTTACCGAATTTCGAATATCGACTTTTCGAATTTCCGGTATCGAGTTTTTAAATACCGAATTTTCGAATATCGGATATCCTAATATGCAATATCGAACATCGGCTATCCAATATCCGATATCCGTTTACCGAATATCGAATATCGACTTTTCGAATTTCCGGTATCGAGTTTTTAAATACCGAATTTTCGATAATCGAATATCGGATATCCGAATATGCAATATCGAATATCTGCTATCCAATATCCAATATCCGTTTACTGAATATCGAATATCGACTTTTCGAATTTCGGGTATCGAGTTTTTAAATATCGAATTTTCGAAAATCGAATATCGGATATCCGAATATGCAATATCGAATATCGGCTATCCAATATCCGATATCCGATATCCATTTACCGAGTATCGAATATCGACTTTTTGAATTTCCGGTATTGAGTTTTTAAATACCGAATTTTCGAAAATCGAATATCGGATATCCAAATAAGCAATATCGTATATCGGCTATCCAATATCCGATTACCGAATATCGGATATTGACTTTTCTAATTTCCGGTATCGAGTTTTTAAATACCGAATTTTCGAAAATCAAATATCGGATATCCGAATATGCAATATCGAATATCAGCTATCCAATATCCGATATCCGTTTACCGAATATCGAATATCGACTTTTCGAATTTCCGGTATCGAGTTTTTAAATATCGAATTTTCGAAAATCGAATATCGGAAATCCGAATAAGCAATATCGAATATCGGCTATCCAATATCCGATATCCGATTACCGAATATCGACTTTTCGAATTTCGGGTATCGAGTTTTTAAATATCGAATTTTCGAAAATCGAATATCGGATATCCGAATATGCAATATCGAATATCGTCTATCCAATATCCGATATCCGTTTACCGAATTTCGAATATCGACTTTTCGAATTTCCGGTATCGAGTTTTTAAATACCGAATTTTCGAATATCGGATATCCTAATATGCAATATCGAACATCGGCTATCCAATATCCGATATCCGTTTACCGAATATCGAATATCGACTTTTTGAATTTCCGGTATCGAGTTTTTAAATACCGAATTTTCGATAATCGAATATCGGATATCCGAATATGCAATATCGAATATCTGCTATCCAATATCCAATATCCGTTTACTGAATATCGAATATCGACTTTTCGAATTTGGGGTATCGAGTTTTTAAATATCGAATTTTCGAAAATCGAATATCGGATATCCGAATATGCAATATCGAATATCGGCTATCCAATATCCGATATCCGATATCCATTTACCGAGTATCGAATATCGACTTTTTGAATTTCCGGTATTGAGTTTTTAAATACCGAATTTTCGAAAATCGAATATCGGATATCCAAATAAGCAATATCGTATATCGGCTATCCAATATCCGATTACCGAATATCGGATATTGACTTTTCTAATTTCCGGTATCGAGTTTTTAAATACCGAATTTTCGAAAATCAAATATCGGATATCCGAATATGCAATATCGAATATCGGCTATCCAATATCCGATATCCGATTACCGAATATCGACTTTTCGAATTTCGGGTATCGAGTTTTTAAATATCCGAATATGCAATATCGAATATCGGCTATCCAATATCCGATATCCGATAACCGAATATCGAATATCGACTTTTCGAATTTCCGGTATCGAGTTTTTAAATACCCAATTTTCGAAAATCGAATATACGATATCCGAATATGCAATTTCGAACATCTTCTATCCAATATCCGATATCCGTTTACCGAATTTCGAATATCGACTTTTCGAATTTCCGGTATCGAGTTTTTAAATACCGAATTTTCGAATATCGGATATCCTAATATGCAATATCGAACATCGGCTATCCAATATCCGATATCCGTTTACCGAATATCGAATATCGACTTTTCGAATTTCCGGTATCGAGTTTTTAAATACCGAATTTTCGATAATCGAATATCGGATATCCGAATATGCAATATCGAATATCTGCTATCCAATATCCAATATCCGTTTACTGAATATCGAATATCGACTTTTCGAATTTCGGGTATCGAGTTTTTAAATATCGAATTTTCGAAAATCGAATATCGGATATCCGAATATGCAATATCGAATATCGGCTATCCAATATCCGATATCCGATATCCATTTACCGAGTATCGAATATCGACTTTTTGAATTTCCGGTATTGAGTTTTTAAATACCGAATTTTCGAAAATCGAATATCGGATATCCAAATAAGCAATATCGTATATCGGCTATCCAATATCCGATTACCGAATATCGGATATTGACTTTTCTAATTTCCGGTATCGAGTTTTTAAATACCGAATTTTCGAAAATCAAATATCGGATATCCGAATATGCAATATCGAATATCAGCTATCCAATATCCGATATCCGTTTACCGAATATCGAATATCGACTTTTCGAATTTCCGGTATCGAGTTTTTAAATATCGAATTTTCGAAAATCGAATATCGGAAATCCGAATAAGCAATATCGAATATCGGCTATCCAATATCCGATATCCGATTACCGAATATCGACTTTTCGAATTTCGGGTATCGAGTTTTTAAATATCGAATTTTCGAAAATCGAATATCGGATATCCGAATATGCAATATCGAATATCGTCTATCCAATATCCGATATCCGTTTACCAAATATCGAATATCGACTTTTCGAATTTCGGGTATCGAGTTTTTAAATATCGAATTTTCGCATAATAAGCAATATCGAATATCGGCTATCCAATATCTGATTACCGAATATCGAATATTGACTTTTCGAATTTCCGGTATCGAGTTTTTAAATATCGAATTTTCGAAAATCGAATATCGGATATCCGAATATGCAATATCGAATATCGGCTATACAATATCCGATATCCGCTTACCGAATATCGAATTTTCGAATTTCCGGTATCGAGGTTTCAAATAACGTATTTTCGAAAATCGAATATCGGATATCCGAATAAGCAATATCGAATATCGGCTATCCAATATCCGTTTACCAAATATCGAATATCGACTTTTCGAATTTCGGGTATCGAGTTTTTAAATATCGAATTTTCGAAAATCGAATATCGGATATCCGAATAAGCAATATCGAATATCGACTTTTCGAATTTCCGGTATCGAGTTTTTAAATACCGAATTTACGAAAATCGATTATCGGATATCCGAATATGCAATATCGAATATAGGCTATCCAATTTCCGATATCCGTTTACGGAATATCGAATATCGACTTTTCGAATTTCGGGTATCGAGTTTTTAAATATCGAATTTTCGAAAATCGAATATCGGATATCCGAATATGCAATATCGAATATCGGCTATCCAATATCCGATATCCGATTACCGAGTATCGAATATCGACTTTTTGAATTTCCGGAATCGAGTTTTAAAATACCAAATTTTCGAAAATCGATTATCGGATATTCGAATATGCAATATCGAATATCGGCTATCCAATATCCAATATCCGATAACCGAATATCGACTTTTCGAATTTTCGGTTACGAGTTTTTAAATACCGAATTTTCCAAAAATCGAATATCGGATATCCAAATATGCAATATCGAATATCGGCTATCCTATCTGAAATCCGTTTACCGAATATCGAATATCGACTTTTCGAATTTCCGGTATCGAGTTTTTAAATACCCAATTTTCGAAAATCGAATAATTATACGATATCCGAATATGCAATTTCGAACATCTTCAATCCAATATCCGATATCCGTTTACCGAATATCGAATATCGACTTTTCGAATTTCGGGTATCGAGTTTTCAAATATCGAATTTTCGAAAATCGAATATCGGATATCCGAATATGCAATATCGAATATCGGCTATCCAATATCCGATATCCAATTACCGAGTATCGATAATCGACTTTTTGAATTTCCGGTATTGAGTTTTTAAATACCGAATTTTCGAAAATCGAATATCAGATATCCAAATAAGCAATATCGTATATCGGCTATCCAATATCTGATTACCGATTATCGGATATCGACTTTTCGAATTTCCGGTATCGAGTTTTTAAATACCGAATTTTCGAAAATTAAATATCGGATATCCGAATATCGAATATCGGCTATCCAATATCCGATTACCGAATATCGACTTTTCGAATTTCCGGTATCGAGTTTTTAAATACAAAATTTTCGATAATCGAATATCGGATATCCGAATATGCAATATCGAATATCGGCTATCCAATATCCGATATCCGATTACCGAGTATCGAATATCGTCTTTTTGAATTTCCGGTATTGAGTTTTTAAATACCGAATTTTCGAAAATCGAATATCGGATATCCAAATGAGCAATATCGTATATCGGCTATCCAATATCCGATTACCGAATATCGGATATCGACTTGTCAAATTTCCGGTATCGAGTTTTTAAATACCGAATTTTCGAAAATCAAATATCGGATATCCGAATATGCAATATCGAATATCGGCTATCCAATATCCGATATCCGTTTACCGAATATCGACTTTTCGAATTTCCGGTATCGAGTTTTTAAATACCGAATTTTCGAAAATCGAATATCGGATATCCGAATATGCAATATCGAATATCAGCTATCCAATATCCGATATCCGTTTACCGAATATCGAATATCGACTTTTCGAATTTCCGGTACCGAGTTTTTAATACCGAATTTTCGAAAATCGAATATCGGATATCCGAATATGCAATATCGAATATCGGCTATCCAATATCCGATAACCGAATATCGAATATCGACTTTTCGAATTTCCGGTATCGAGTTTTTAAATACCCAATTTTCGAAAATCGAATATACGATATCCGAATATGCAATTTCGAACATCTTCTATCCAATATCCGATATCCGTTTACCGAATTTCGAATATCGACTTTTCGAATTTCCGGTATCGAGTTTTTAAATACCGAATTTTCGAATATCGGATATCCTAATATGCAATATCGAACATCGGCTATCCAATATCCGATATCCGTTTACCGAATATCGAATATCGACTTTTCGAATTTCCGGTATCGAGTTTTTAAATACCGAATTTTCGATAATCGAATATCGGATATCCGAATATGCAATATCGAATATCTGCTATCCAATATCCAATATCCGTTTACTGAATATCGAATATCGACTTTTCGAATTTCGGGTATCGAGTTTTTAAATATCGAATTTTCGAAAATCGAATATCGGATATCCGAATATGCAATATCGAATATCGGCTATCCAATATCCGATATCCGATATCCATTTACCGAGTATCGAATATCGACTTTTTGAATTTCCGGTATTGAGTTTTTAAATACCGAATTTTCGAAAATCGAATATCGGATATCCAAATAAGCAATATCGTATATCGGCTATCCAATATCCGATTACCGAATATCGGATATTGACTTTTCTAATTTCCGGTATCGAGTTTTTAAATACCGAATTTTCGAAAATCAAATATCGGATATCCGAATATGCAATATCGAATATCAGCTATCCAATATCCGATATCCGTTTACCGAATATCGAATATCGACTTTTCGAATTTCCGGTATCGAGTTTTTAAATATCGAATTTTCGAAAATCGAATATCGGAAATCCGAATAAGCAATATCGAATATCGGCTATCCAATATCCGATATCCGATTACCGAATATCGACTTTTCGAATTTCGGGTATCGAGTTTTTAAATATCGAATTTTCGAAAATCGAATATCGGATATCCGAATATGCAATATCGAATATCGTCTATCCAATATCCGATATCCGTTTACCGAATTTCGAATATCGACTTTTCGAATTTCCGGTATCGAGTTTTTAAATACCGAATTTTCGAATATCGGATATCCTAATATGCAATATCGAACATCGGCTATCCAATATCCGATATCCGTTTACCGAATATCGAATATCGACTTTTTGAATTTCCGGTATCGAGTTTTTAAATACCGAATTTTCGATAATCGAATATCGGATATCCGAATATGCAATATCGAATATCTGCTATCCAATATCCAATATCCGTTTACTGAATATCGAATATCGACTTTTCGAATTTGGGGTATCGAGTTTTTAAATATCGAATTTTCGAAAATCGAATATCGGATATCCGAATATGCAATATCGAATATCGGCTATCCAATATCCGATATCCGATATCCATTTACCGAGTATCGAATATCGACTTTTTGAATTTCCGGTATTGAGTTTTTAAATACCGAATTTTCGAAAATCGAATATCGGATATCCAAATAAGCAATATCGTATATCGGCTATCCAATATCCGATTACCGAATATCGGATATTGACTTTTCTAATTTCCGGTATCGAGTTTTTAAATACCGAATTTTCGAAAATCAAATATCGGATATCCGAATATGCAATATCGAATATCGGCTATCCAATATCCGATATCCGATTACCGAATATCGACTTTTCGAATTTCGGGTATCGAGTTTTTAAATATCCGAATATGCAATATCGAATATCGGCTATCCAATATCCGATATCCGATAACCGAATATCGAATATCGACTTTTCGAATTTCCGGTATCGAGTTTTTAAATACCCAATTTTCGAAAATCGAATATACGATATCCGAATATGCAATTTCGAACATCTTCTATCCAATATCCGATATCCGTTTACCGAATTTCGAATATCGACTTTTCGAATTTCCGGTATCGAGTTTTTAAATACCGAATTTTCGAATATCGGATATCCTAATATGCAATATCGAACATCGGCTATCCAATATCCGATATCCGTTTACCGAATATCGAATATCGACTTTTCGAATTTCCGGTATCGAGTTTTTAAATACCGAATTTTCGATAATCGAATATCGGATATCCGAATATGCAATATCGAATATCTGCTATCCAATATCCAATATCCGTTTACTGAATATCGAATATCGACTTTTCGAATTTCGGGTATCGAGTTTTTAAATATCGAATTTTCGAAAATCGAATATCGGATATCCGAATATGCAATATCGAATATCGGCTATCCAATATCCGATATCCGATATCCATTTACCGAGTATCGAATATCGACTTTTTGAATTTCCGGTATTGAGTTTTTAAATACCGAATTTTCGAAAATCGAATATCGGATATCCAAATAAGCAATATCGTATATCGGCTATCCAATATCCGATTACCGAATATCGGATATTGACTTTTCTAATTTCCGGTATCGAGTTTTTAAATACCGAATTTTCGAAAATCAAATATCGGATATCCGAATATGCAATATCGAATATCAGCTATCCAATATCCGATATCCGTTTACCGAATATCGAATATCGACTTTTCGAATTTCCGGTATCGAGTTTTTAAATATCGAATTTTCGAAAATCGAATATCGGAAATCCGAATAAGCAATATCGAATATCGGCTATCCAATATCCGATATCCGATTACCGAATATCGACTTTTCGAATTTCGGGTATCGAGTTTTTAAATATCGAATTTTCGAAAATCGAATATCGGATATCCGAATATGCAATATCGAATATCGTCTATCCAATATCCGATATCCGTTTACCAAATATCGAATATCGACTTTTCGAATTTCGGGTATCGAGTTTTTAAATATCGAATTTTCGCATAATAAGCAATATCGAATATCGGCTATCCAATATCTGATTACCGAATATCGAATATTGACTTTTCGAATTTCCGGTATCGAGTTTTTAAATATCGAATTTTCGAAAATCGAATATCGGATATCCGAATATGCAATATCGAATATCGGCTATACAATATCCGATATCCGCTTACCGAATATCGAATTTTCGAATTTCCGGTATCGAGGTTTCAAATAACGTATTTTCGAAAATCGAATATCGGATATCCGAATAAGCAATATCGAATATCGGCTATCCAATATCCGTTTACCAAATATCGAATATCGACTTTTCGAATTTCGGGTATCGAGTTTTTAAATATCGAATTTTCGAAAATCGAATATCGGATATCCGAATAAGCAATATCGAATATCGACTTTTCGAATTTCCGGTATCGAGTTTTTAAATACCGAATTTACGAAAATCGATTATCGGATATCCGAATATGCAATATCGAATATAGGCTATCCAATTTCCGATATCCGTTTACGGAATATCGAATATCGACTTTTCGAATTTCGGGTATCGAGTTTTTAAATATCGAATTTTCGAAAATCGAATATCGGATATCCGAATATGCAATATCGAATATCGGCTATCCAATATCCGATATCCGATTACCGAGTATCGAATATCGACTTTTTGAATTTCCGGAATCGAGTTTTAAAATACCAAATTTTCGAAAATCGATTATCGGATATTCGAATATGCAATATCGAATATCGGCTATCCAATATCCAATATCCGATAACCGAATATCGACTTTTCGAATTTTCGGTTACGAGTTTTTAAATACCGAGTTTTCGAAATTCGAATATCGGATATCGGAATATGCCATATCGAATATCGGCTATGCAATATCCAATATCCGATAACCGAATATCGACTTTTCGAATTTCCGGTTTCGAGTTTTTAAAAAACGAATTATCGAAAATCGAATATCGGATATCCGAATATGCAATATCGAATATCGGCTATCCAATATCCGATATCCGTTTAGCGAATATCGAATATTGACTTTTCGAATTTCCGGTATCGAGTTTTTAAATACCGAATTTTCCAAAAATCGAATATCGGATATCCAAATATGCAATATCGAATATCGGCTATCCTATCTGAAATCCGTTTACCGAATATCGAATATCGACTTTTCGAATTTCCGGTATCGAGTTTTTAAATACCCAATTTTCGAAAATCGAATAATTATACGATATCCGAATATGCAATTTCGAACATCTTCAATCCAATATCCGATATCCGTTTACCGAATATCGAATATCGACTTTTCGAATTTCGGGTATCGAGTTTTCAAATATCGAATTTTCGAAAATCGAATATCGGATATCCGAATATGCAATATCGAATATCGGCTGTCCAATATCCGATATCCAATTACCGAGTATCGAATATCGACTTTTTGAATTTCCGGTATTGAGTTTTTAAATACCGAATTTTCGAAAATCGAATATCAGATATCCAAATAAGCAATATCGTATATCGGCTATCCAATATCCGATTACCGAATATCGGATATTGACTTTTCTAATTTCCGGTATCGAGTTTTTAAATACCGAATTTTCGAAAATTAAATATCGGATATCCGAATATCGAATATCGGCTATCCAATATCCGATATCCGATTACCGAATATCGACTTTTCGAATTTCGGGTATCGAGTTTTTAAATATCGAATTTTCGAAAATCGAATATCGGATATCCGAATATGCAATATCGAATATCGTCTATCCAATATCCGATATCCGTTTACCAAATATCGAATATCGACTTTTCGAATTTCGGGTATCGAGTTTTTAAATATCGAATTTTCGCATAATAAGCAATATCGAATATCGGCTATCCAATATCTGATTACCGAATATAGAATATTGACTTTTCGAATTTCCGGTATCGAGTTTTTAAATATCGAATTTTCGAAAATCGAATATCGGATATCCGAATATGCAATATCGAATATCGGCTATACAATATCCGATATCCGCTTACCGAATATCGAATTTTCGAATTTCCGGTATCGAGGTTTCAAATAACGTATTTTCGAAAATCGAATATCGGATATCCGAATAAGCAATATCGAATATCGGCTATCCAATATCCGTTTACCAAATATCGAATATCGACTTTTCGAATTTCGGGTATCGAGTTTTTAAATATCGAATTTTCGAAAATCGAATATCGGATATCCGAATAAGCAATATCGAATATTGACTTTTCGAATTTCCGGTATCGAGTTTTTAAATACCGAATTTACGAAAATCGATTATCGGATATCCGAATATGCAATATCGAATATAGGCAATCCAATTTCCGATATCCGTTTACGGAATATCGAATATCGACTTTTCGAATTTCGGGTATCGAGTTTTTAAATATCGAATTTTCGAAAATCGAATATCGGATATCCGAATATGCAATATCGAATATCGGCTATCCAATATCCGATATCCGATTACCGAGTATCGAATATCGACTTTTTGAATTTCCGGAATCGAGTTTTAAAATACCAAATTTTCGAAAATCGATTATCGGATATTCGAATATGCAATATCGAATATCGGCTATCCAATATCCAATATCCGATAACCGAATATCGACTTTTCGAATTTTCGGTTACGAGTTTTTAAATACCGAGTTTTCGAAATTCGAATATCGGATATCCGAATATGCCATATCGAATATCGGCTATGCAATATCCAATATCCGATAACCGAATATCGACTTTTCGAATTTCCGGTATCGAGTTTTTAAAAAACGAATTATCGAAAATCGAATATCGGATATCCGAATATGCAATATCGAATATCGGCTATCCAATATCCGATATCCGTTTAGCGAATATCGAATATCGACTTTTCGAATTTCCGGTATCGAGTTTTTAAATACCGAATTTTCCAAAAATCGAATATCGGATATCCAAATATGCAATATCGAATATCGGCTATCCTATCTGAAATCCGTTTACCGAATATCGAATATCGACTTTTCGAATTTCCGGTATCGAGTTTTTAAATACCCAATTTTCGAAAATCGAATAATTATACGATATCCGAATATGCAATTTCGAACATCTTCAATCCAATATCCGATATCCGTTTACCGAATATCGAATATCGACTTTTCGAATTTCGGGTATCGAGTTTTCAAATATCGAATTTTCGAAAATCGAATATCGGATATCCGAATATGCAATATCGAATATCGGCTATCCAATATCCGATATCCAATTACCGAGTATCGAATATCGACTTTTTGAATTTCCGGTATTGAGTTTTTAAATACCGAATTTTCGAAAATCGAATATCAGATATCCAAATAAGCAATATCGTATATCGGCTATCCAATATCTGATTACCGATTATCGGATATCGACTTTTCGAATTTCCGGTATCGAGTTTTTAAATACCGAATTTTCGAAAATTAAATATCGGATATCCGAATATCGAATATCGGCTATCCAATATCCGATTACCGAATATCGACTTTTCGAATTTCCGGTATCGAGTTTTTAAATACAAAATTTTCGATAATCGAATATCGGATATCCGAATATGCAATATCGAATATCGGCTATCCAATATCCGATATCCGATTACCGAGTATCGAATATCGTCTTTTTGAATTTCCGGTATTGAGTTTTTAAATACCGAATTTTCGAAAATCGAATATCGGATATCCAAATGAGCAATATCGTATATCGGCTATCCAATATCCGATTACCGAATATCGGATATCGACTTGTCAAATTTCCGGTATCGAGTTTTTAAATACCGAATTTTCGAAAATCGAATATCGGATATCCGAATATGCAATATCGAATATCAGCTATCCAATATCCGATATCCGTTTACCGAATATCGAATATCGACTTTTCGAATTTCCGGTACCGAGTTTTTAATACCGAATTTTCGAAAATCGAATATCGGATATCCGAATATGCAATATCGAATATCGGCTATCCAATATCCGATATCCGATAACCGAATATCGAATATCGACTTTTCGAATTTCCGGTATCGAGTTTTTAAATACCCAATTTTCGAAAATCGAATATACGATATCCGAATATGCAATTTCGAACATCTTCTATCCAATATCCGATATCCGTTTACCGAATTTCGAATATCGACTTTTCGAATTTCCGGTATCGAGTTTTTAAATACCGAATTTTCGAATATCGGATATCCTAATATGCAATATCGAACATCGGCTATCCAATATCCGATATCCGTTTACCGAATATCGAATATCGACTTTTCGAATTTCCGGTATCGAGTTTTTAAATACCGAATTTTCGATAATCGAATATCGGATATCCGAATATGCAATATCGAATATCTGCTATCCAATATCCAATATCCGTTTACTGAATATCGAATATCGACTTTTCGAATTTCGGGTATCGAGTTTTTAAATATCGAATTTTCGAAAATCGAATATCGGATATCCGAATATGCAATATCGAATATCGGCTATCCAATATCCGATATCCGATATCCATTTACCGAGTATCGAATATCGACTTTTCTAATTTCCGGTATCGAGTTTTTAAATACCGAATTTTCGAAAATCAAATATCGGATATCCGAATATGCAATATCGAATATCAGCTATCCAATATCCGATATCCGTTTACCGAATATCGAATATCGACTTTTCGAATTTCCGGTATCGAGTTTTTAAATATCGAATTTTCGAAAATCGAATATCGGAAATCCGGATAAGCAATATCGAATATCGGCTATCCAATATCCGATATCCGATTACCGAATATCGACTTTTCGAATTTCGGGTATCGAGTTTTTAAATATCGAATTTTCGAAAATCGAATATCGGATATCCGAATATGCAATATCGAATATCGTCTATCCAATATCCGATATCCGTTTACCAAATATCGAATATCGACTTTTCGAATTTCGGGTATCGAGTTTTTAAATATCGAATTTTCGCATAATAAGCAATATCGAATATCGGCTATCCAATATCTGATTACCGAATATCGAATATTGACTTTTCGAATTTCCGGTATCGAGTTTTTAAATATCGAATTTTCGAAAATCGAATATCGGATATCCGAATATGCAATATCGAATATCGGCTATACAATATCCGATATCCGCTTACCGAATATCGAATTTTCGAATTTCCGGTATCGAGGTTTCAAATAACGTATTTTCGAAAATCGAATATCGGATATCCGAATAAGCAATATCGAATATCGGCTATCCAATATCCGTTTACCAAATATCGAATATCGACTTTTCGAATTTCGGGTATCGAGTTTTAAAATATCGAATTTTCGAAAATCGAATATCGGATATCCGAATAAGCAATATCGAATATCGACTTTTCGAATTTCCGGTATCGAGTTTTTAAATACCGAATTTACGAAAATCGATTATCGGATATCCGAATATGCAATATCGAATATAGGCTATCCAATTTCCGATATCCGTTTACGGAATATCGAATATCGACTTTTCGAATTTCGGGTATCGAGTTTTTAAATATCGAATTTTTGAAAATCGAATATCGGATATCCGAATATGCAATATCGAATATCGGCTATCCAATATCCGATATCCGATTACCGAGTATCGAATATCGACTTTTTGAATTTCCGGAATCGAGTTTTAAAATACCAAATTTTCGAAAATCGATTATCGGATATTCGAATATGCAATATCGAATATCGGCTATCCAATATCCAATATCCGATAACCGAATATCGACTTTTCGAATTTTCGGTTACGAGTTTTTAAATACCGAGTTTTCGAAATTCGAATATCGGATATCGGAATATGCCATATCGAATATCGGCTATGCAATATCCAATATCCGATAACCGAATATCGACTTTTCGAATTTCCGGTTTCGAGTTTTTAAAAAACGAATTATCGAAAATCGAATATCGGATATCCGAATATGCAATATCGAATATCGGCTATCCAATATCCGATATCCGTTTAGCGAATATCGAATATCGACTTTTCGAATTTCCGGTATCGAGTTTTTAAATACCGAATTTTCCAAAAATCGAATATCGGATATCCAAATATGCAATATCGAATATCGGCTATCCTATCTGAAATCCGTTTACCGAATATCGAATATCGACTTTTCGAATTTCCGGTATCGAGTTTTTAAATACCCAATTTTCGAAAATCGAATAATTATACGATATCCGAATATGCAATTTCGAACATCTTCAATCCAATATCCGATATCCGTTTACCGAATATCGAATATCGACTTTTCGAATTTCGGGTATCGAGTTTTCAAATATCGAATTTTCGAAAATCGAATATCGGATATCCGAATATGCAATATCGAATATCGGCTATCCAATATCCGATATCCAATTACCGAGTATCGAATATCGACTTTTTGAATTTCCGGTATTGAGTTTTTAAATACCGAATTTTCGAAAATCGAATATCAGATATCCAAATAAGCAATATCGTATATCGGCTATCCAATATCCGATTACCGAATATCGGATATTGACTTTTCTAATTTCCGGTATCGAGTTTTTAAATACCGAATTTTCGAAAATTAAATATCGGATATCCGAATATCGAATATCGGCTATCCAATATCCGATATCCGATTACCGAATATCGACTTTTCGAATTTCGGGTATCGAGTTTTTAAATATCGAATTTTCGAAAATCGAATATCGGATATCCGAATATGCAATATCGAATATCGTCTATCCAATATCCGATATCCGTTTACCAAATATCGAATATCGACTTTTCGAATTTCGGGTATCGAGTTTTTAAATATCGAATTTTCGCATAATAAGCAATATCGAATATCGGCTATCCAATATCTGATTACCGAATATAGAATATTGACTTTTCGAATTTCCGGTATCGAGTTTTTAAATATCGAATTTTCGAAAATCGAATATCGGATATCCGAATATGCAATATCGAATATCGGCTATACAATATCCGATATCCGCTTACCGAATATCGAATTTTCGAATTTCCGGTATCGAGGTTTCAAATAACGTATTTTCGAAAATCGAATATCGGATATCCGAATAAGCAATATCGAATATCGGCTATCCAATATCCGTTTACCAAATATCGAATATCGACTTTTCGAATTTCGGGTATCGAGTTTTTAAATATCGAATTTTCGAAAATCGAATATCGGATATCCGAATAAGCAATATCGAATATTGACTTCTCTAATTTCCGGTATCGAGTTTTTAAATACCGAATTTTCGAAAATTAAATATCGGATATCCGAATATCGAATATCGGCTATCCAATATCCGATATCCGATTACCGAATATCGACTTTTCGAATTTCCGGTATCGAGTTTTTAAATACCGAATTTTCGATAATCGAATATCGGATATCCGAATATGCAATATCGAATATCTGCTATCCAATATCCGATATCCGTTTACCGAATATCGAATATCGACTTTTCGAATTTCGGGTATCGAGTTTTTAAATATCGAATTTTCGAAAATCGAATATCGGATATCCGAATATGCAATATCGAATATCGTCTATCCAATATCCGATATCCGTTTACCAAATATCGAATATCGACTTTTCGAATTTCGGATATCGAGTTTTTAAATATCGAATTTTCGCATAATAAGCAATATCGAATATCGGCTATCCAATATCTGATTACCGAATATCGAATATTGACTTTTCGAATTTCCGGTATCGAGTTTTTAAATATCGAATTTTCGAAAATCGAATATCGGATATCCGAATATGCAATATCGAATATCGGCTATCCAATATCCGATATCCGATTACCGAGTATCGAATATCGTCTTTTTGAATTTCCGGTATTGAGTTTTTAAATACCGAATTTTCGAAAATCGAATATCGGATATCCAAATGAGCAATATCGTATATCGGCTATCCAATATCCGATTACCGAATATCGGATATCGACTTGTCAAATTTCCGGTATCGAGTTTTTAAATACCGAATTTTCGAAAATCAAATATCGGATATCCGAATATGCAATATCGAATATCGGCTATCCAATATCCGATATCCGTTTACCGAATATCGACTTTTCGAATTTCCGGTATCGAGTTTTTAAATACCGAATTTTCGAAAATCGAATATCGGATATCCGAATATGCAATATCGAATATCAGCTATCCAATATCCGATATCCGTTTACCGAATATCGAATATCGACTTTTCGAATTTCCGGTACCGAGTTTTTAATACCGAATTTTCGAAAATCGAATATCGGATATCCGAATATGCAATATCGAATATCGGCTATCCAATATCCGATATCCGATAACCGAATATCGAATATCGACTTTTCGAATTTCCGGTATCGAGTTTTTAAATACCCAATTTTCGAAAATCGAATATACGATATCCGAATATGCAATTTCGAACATCTTCTATCCAATATCCGATATCCGTTTACCGAATTTCGAATATCGACTTTTCGAATTTCCGGTATCGAGTTTTTAAATACCGAATTTTCGAATATCGGATATCCTAATATGCAATATCGAACATCGGCTATCCAATATCCGATATCCGTTTACCGAATATCGAATATCGACTTTTCGAATTTCCGGTATCGAGTTTTTAAATACCGAATTTTCGATAATCGAATATCGGATATCCGAATATGCAATATCGGTAAGACTTGCAGAGCTTCTGGACGAGGCCTCTTTGGACAGAGTTAAGCTTCTTCCGTATTCCCAGCTTTTTCGTAGCGGGAGCCCAGGCAGCAGCCGCGTAAGTGACGATCGGTTCTACAGTGGCTGTGTAAATGGTGTGGATAACCTCCCTGTTTAAACCCCAACTGGCCTTTGCCGCCCTGGATAGTTGCTTGTATATATCGGCAGCTCTTCTGCAGATGTTCGCGGTGTGCTCGTTGAAGGTCAGTTTGTGATCTATGGTCAACCCCAGCAGCTTCATGCTCTTGACCAAGCCTATATTAACCCCAGCCATGTTCAGAGCAGGAGTGTCGTACTTGCGCTTATTGGTAATAAGCATCGCACAAGTTTTGTGCGGTGCAAAGCGGAGTTTGTTTCTGACGCCCCAGCTCTGAACACGGGCGAGAGCTGCGTTAGCTGATCTGGTTACATCACTTGCTGTATCACCATCCACCACCAACACGATGTCGTCCGCGAATGCCTGTGCGTAATATCCCTCATTTTCTAAACTTTGAAGCAGTGGATCCAGCAGCAAATTCCAAAATATAGGACCGCCAATTGACCCTTGAACACAGCCTTTGTTTGTCTCTCGTGTGCATTCTTCCCCGGCATATCTCACCCTAACTTTCCTGCTGTCGAGGTAGCTGTCAAGTAGCCTCCTGATGTTCACCGGGCACTTTTCCTCAGCCAGTCTGACTTTGATAGCTGGCCACCATGCGCTGTCGAAGGCGTCCTCTATATCCAATGAAACCAGGACTATTAGCTTCTTCAGCCTCAACTTCTCCTTCACGTGGTTTATTAGCGTATTAGCTGCAAGTCTTACCGTACCGTCTCTCTTCACTCGGCACTGGTACTGTCTGGGATACTACCTCTAGCCCTTAACCACCCAGTATGCTTTTCTAACGTAAGGGACCAGTAGTGTCCATCAGACACATTACACAAATAAACGTATTAGGTAAAAAATACAATGAGTAAACTAGACTATTATGTGTTTTGATGTTATGATAGTAGCTGTAGCATTGATGTGTACATAAATAATCATATTTTTCTTACATTTTAGTTACAAAAATTTTTTTTTCAAAGTTTTCAATGAAAATGTTACGACTCAAATAGCAAAAAATTACTTAGATGTTTTAGATATTTTTGGAGTACAAATAATGGCAACGCTTCTTCCTTTCCACAGCAGATTCATATGACGAGGCTGCAGTAGGTTCCTATGACATCCTGCATGGCTGCTAGAAGATAATGATAACGTATCGATACGTCATTTTGTTTTGTCTTCTCATAATAAGAGGCATTACCAAATTGGTTGCGATTTTACGTACAAAGATTTTTTGTGTATTCTGCTTGCGTATGTACTAATCAGGGTTCAGGATTTTCCATATAATTATTAGTCCAATGCCTACAACATTTATAATATATAAAAATATCTATTTGTTTTACGTCGCACTGTACCTACACTCATGATCTATCTGGTAAAGCGTATCGACACGCACTTGTGGTTTTAGTTTTAGTATTTCATCTCAGATTGGTTTGAAGTGCAATTTGTGCCAAAAATACGAAAACATGTGACATCTACCAATCTGCATGGAGCCTACATGGTGGATTACAGCACCTTTCGTAGAGAGGAAGCCTGTGCCCCAGCAATTGAAGCAATATACTGATTATGTTCGTATAGTAGCTTATCGCTTGCATCTATTTCTTTGCCATAATGAATGCATCGTAAACAAAATGAATAACAACACAGTCCTTTTTTGGTGCTTATGAGATTATGTAATCTAATCTGTGCTGTTTGATTTTTAGCCATTTCTTAGAATGTATAGTGAACAACTGCTTCATTATAATAAACGCTTCTAAGGACCGATACAAACAAAATGCAAGTACAAAGACAATTATTGTAACAAAAACAAAGGTCTTAAGAGTTGCAATTGGTTACCCGATACTATGTGATAAAGGTTTATGTAAATAAACAATCTAATTTTGAACTAGAGTCAAACAAAATGTTACTGTGTCTGTTGGACACTTGTGGGTGGATAGGTTGCTTATTTAGTTTTTTATTAATAAATATTTAAATATTCCCGGTACGAAAAAAAACCTTGCAGGTTTAGGTTTGTAAAGAATTGATGATAGATTAGAAAAAATATCAATATTCAAAAATAAATACTTTAGATTTTATTAGGGCTCAAACGCAAAAATGTGTCCGCGAGACACTTGTGGGTGGTTAAGGGCTAGACCTGCGCATACAAGAGGCAGCCGCCCTGTATGAAACAAAAAGAGGGTCGTCTCGGATCGTGCCGGGAGACGGGGAGATTGAGCGTATGGTAAGATTTGCAGAAGCCCCTCATCCAGCAATGCAAATGCCCCTGGAGTTCGTATGCCTAGCTGATCAGCAGCAGGTAGACGAAAACAATGTGCAGGCAGTGCGAATCTTCACTGACGGCAGCAAGATTGAGGAGAAGGTCGGAGCCGCATTATCCTTGTGGGATAATGAAGGCGAAATCCAGAACCTCAAACTTAGCCTCGCCGCGTACTGCACAGTCTACCAGGCGGAACTCTTGGCCATTTGTAGAGCGACAGACGTGGTCCTCAAGCGCAATGAGACGAGCTATGGTTTGTATAGCGACTCAATGTCAGCATTGCAGACGCTTGCAAACCATGGCTCTCTCCATCCCCTGGCAGTCCGCGCAAGAGCCAACCTGGCTCAGGCTTTGGACCAAAAGAAAGTTGTTTCCTTATTTTGGATCAAGGCACACGCGGAACTGCCAGGGAATGAGCGCGCGGACGAGCTGGCGAAGGAAGCGGCATTGACGTCACGGGGGAAGCCAGACTATGACCGGTGTCCGATTTCATTCATACGACGTCAGATCCGCATGGGATCACTCGATGAATGGAATCGGAGATACGTGTCTGGCGTGACCGCCTCAGTGACGAAAATGTTTCTTCCGGATGCCATAGCAGCTTTCCGTATTGTGAAACAGGTGCAGCCAACAGGTGTACTTACGCAAGTCCTGACAGGGCACGGTGGGTTCTCCGAATACCTACACCGTTTCAGGTGTAAGGAGAGCCCATCGTGCATCTGCGATTCAGGAGCGAGTGAGACCATCCCGCACTTGCTCTTGGATTGTCCCGTATACGCCACCGAACGTTTCAATCTGGAGCAAAAATTGGAACTCAAACTATGCAAAGAAAATATTCGGGTGATATTTAAAGGTAAAAACAGAGATCGGTTTATAGATTACTGCATAAACATCGCTGCCAAAGTCATAGATAGAAATAAAAGTTAAGAAACTAATCTATGTTTCATTAAATATATGTATATATTTACGTGGTAACATAGGAATAATTTTGTTTTAAAAATAAGCAGTAAAATAGACATAAGTAATAGCATTAAGTAAATGTAAAAGCATAGTTTTATATAAAAATATTGTAAAAGTAGAAAAAATGTAACATAAGGACTCTGTTAAAGCATCAATAGAAGTAGAATATTGTTAAACTAGAATTAGTAAGATATCATAATAGAAACTGTAAGACATAATTATCAGAAAGAGTATTATAGTCAAGAAATGTATAGTATAAGAAGAAATGTAAAATAAAAACTTGCTGAAACGTTATTTTCCCCAAATAAGAAAGAAATAAAAGTCCAAAATAGCAGCGTAGCTACAATAAATGGGCATCCCACCCATAAGACTGAAAGAGGAAGAAAGTAAGAAAGTTACAGTATGAAGCATGAAAGTACGAGAGGCATAAAAGCGAGAACTGGTATGAATGTGGTTGATTTACATAGGCGCCAGCTTTGTTGGTGGAGTTAGCAAAAAAAAAAAAAAAAAAAAAAAAAAACAAAAAAAAAAAACAAAAAAAAAAAAAAAAAAATATGCAATATCGAATATCTGCTATCCAATATCCAATATCCGTTTACTGAATATCGAATATCGACTTTTCGAATTTCGGGTATCGAGTTTTTAAATATCGAATTTTCGAAAATCGAATATCGGATATCCGAATATGCAATATCGAATATCGGCTATCCAATATCCGATATCCGATATCCATTTACCGAGTATCGAATATCGACTTTTTGAATTTCCGGTATTGAGTTTTTAAATACCGAATTTTCGAAAATCGAATATCGGATATCCAAATAAGCAATATCGTATATCGGCTATCCAATATCCGATTACCGAATATCGGATATTGACTTTTCTAATTTCCGGTATCGAGTTTTTAAATACCGAATTTTCGAAAATCAAATATCGGATATCCGAATATGCAATATCGAATATCAGCTATCCAATATCCGATATCCGTTTACCGAATATCGAATATCGACTTTTCGAATTTCCGGTATCGAGTTTTTAAATATCGAATTTTCGAAAATCGAATATCGGAAATCCGAATAAGCAATATCGAATATCGGCTATCCAATATCCGATATCCGATTACCGAATATCGACTTTTCGAATTTCGGGTATCGAGTTTTTAAATATCGAATTTTCGAAAATCGAATATCGGATATCCGAATATGCAATATCGAATATCGTCTATCCAATATCCGATATCCGTTTACCAAATATCGAATATCGACTTTTCGAATTTCGGGTATCGAGTTTTTAAATATCGAATTTTCGCATAATAAGCAATATCGAATATCGGCTATCCAATATCTGATTACCGAATATCGAATATTGACTTTTCGAATTTCCGGTATCGAGTTTTTAAATATCGAATTTTCGAAAATCGAATATCGGATATCCGAATATGCAATATCGAATATCGGCTATACAATATCCGATATCCGCTTACCGAATATCGAATTTTCGAATTTCCGGTATCGAGGTTTCAAATAACGTATTTTCGAAAATCGAATATCGGATATCCGAATAAGCAATATCGAATATCGGCTATCCAATATCCGTTTACCAAATATCGAATATCGACTTTTCGAATTTCGGGTATCGAGTTTTTAAATATCGAATTTTCGAAAATCGAATATCGGATATCCGAATAAGCAATATCGAATATCGACTTTTCGAATTTCCGGTATCGAGTTTTTAAATACCGAATTTACGAAAATCGATTATCGGATATCCGAATATGCAATATCGAATATAGGCTATCCAATTTCCGATATCCGTTTACGGAATATCGAATATCGACTTTTCGAATTTCGGGTATCGAGTTTTTAAATATCGAATTTTCGAAAATCGAATATCGGATATCCGAATATGCAATATCGAATATCGGCTATCCAATATCCGATATCCGATTACCGAGTATCGAATATCTACTTTTTGAATTTCCGGAATCGAGTTTTAAAATACCAAATTTTCGAAAATCGATTATCGGATATTCGAATATGCAATATCGAATATCGGCTATCCAATATCCAATATCCGATAACCGAATATCGACTTTTCGAATTTTCGGTTACGAGTTTTTAAATACCGAGTTTTCGAAATTCGAATATCGGATATCCGAATATGCCATATCGAATATCGGCTATGCAATATCCAATATCCGATAACCGAATATCGACTTTTCGAATTTCCGGTTTCGAGTTTTTAAAAAACGAATTATCGAAAATCGAATATCGGATATCCGAATATGCAATATCGAATATCGGCTATCCAATATCCGATATCCGTTTAGCGAATATCGAATATCGACTTTTCGAATTTCCGGTATCGAGTTTTTAAATACCGAATTTTCCAAAAATCGAATATCGGATATCCAAATATGCAATATCGAATATCGGCTATCCTATCTGAAATCCGTTTACCGAATATCGACTTTTCGAATTTCCGGTATCGAGTTTTTAAATACCCAATTTTCGAAAATCGAATAATTATACGATATCCGAATATGCAATTTCGAACATCTTCAATCCAATATCCGATATCCGTTTACCGAATATCGAATATCGACTTTTCGAATTTCGGGTATCGAGTTTTCAAATATCGAATTTTCGAAAATCGAATATCGGATATCCGAATATGCAATATCGAATATCGGCTATCCAATATCCGATATCCAATTACCGAGTATCGAATATAGACTTTTTGAATTTCCGGTATTGAGTTTTTAAATACCGAATTTTCGAAAATCGAATATCAGATATCCAAATAAGCAATATCGTATATCGGCTATCCAATATCCGATTACCGAATATCGGATATTGACTTTTCTAATTTCCGGTATCGAGTTTTTAAATACCGAATTTTCGAAAATTAAATATCGGATATCCGAATATCGAATATCGGCTATCCAATATCCGATATCCGATTACCGAATATCGACTTTTCGAATTTCGGGTATCGAGTTTTTAAATATCGAATTTTCGAAAATCGAATATCGGATATCCGAATATGCAATATCGAATATCGTCTATCCAATATCCGATATCCGTTTACCAAATATCGAATATCGACTTTTCGAATTTCGGGTATCGAGTTTTTAAATATCGAATTTTCGCATAATAAGCAATATCGAATATCGGCTATCCAATATCTGATTACCGAATATAGAATATTGACTTTTCGAATTTCCGGTATCGAGTTTTTAAATATCGAATTTTCGAAAATCGAATATCGGATATCCGAATATGCAATATCGAATATCGGTTATACAATATCCGATATCCGCTTACCGAATATCGAATTTTCGAATTTCCGGTATCGAGGTTTCAAATAACGTATTTTCGAAAATCGAATATCGGATATCCGAATAAGCAATATCGAATATCGGCTATCCAATATCCGTTTACCAAATATCGAATATCGACTTTTCGAATTTCGGGTATCGAGTTTTTAAATATCGAATTTTCGAAAATCGAATATCGGATATCCGAATAAGCAATATCGAATATTGACTTTTCGAATTTCCGGTATCGAGTTTTTAAATACCGAATTTACGAAAATCGATTATCGGATATCCGAATATGCAATATCGAATATAGGCAATCCAATTTCCGATATCCGTTTACGGAATATCGAATATCGACTTTTCGAATTTCGGGTATCGAGTTTTTAAATATCGAATTTTCGAAAATCGAATATCGGATATCCGAATATGCAATATCGAATATCGGCTATCCAATATCCGATATCCGATTACCGAGTATCGAATATCGACTTTTTGAATTTCCGGAATCGAGTTTTAAAATACCAAATTTTCGAAAATCGATTATCGGATATTCGAATATGCAATATCGAATATCGGCTATCCAATATCCAATATCCGATAACCGAATATCGACTTTTCGAATTTTCGGTTACGAGTTTTTAAATACCGAGTTTTCGAAATTCGAATATCGGATATCCGAATATGCCATATCGAATATCGGCTATGCAATATCCAATATCCGATAACCGAATATCGACTTTTCGAATTTCCGGTATCGAGTTTTTAAAAAACGAATTATCGAAAATCGAATATCGGATATCCGAATATGCAATATCGAATATCGGCTATCCAATATCCGATATCCGTTTAGCGAATATCGAATATCGACTTTTCGAATTTCCGGTATCGAGTTTTTAAATACCGAATTTTCCAAAAATCGAATATCGGATATCCAAATATGCAATATCGAATATCGGCTATCCTATCTGAAATCCGTTTACCGAATATCGAATATCGACTTTTCGAATTTCCGGTATCGAGTTTTTAAATACCCAATTTTCGAAAATCGAATAATTATACGATATCCGAATATGCAATTTCGAACATCTTCAATCCAATATCCGATATCCGTTTACCGAATATCGAATATCGACTTTTCGAATTTCGGGTATCGAGTTTTCAAATATCGAATTTTCGAAAATCGAATATCGGATATCCGAATATGCAATATCGAATATCGGCTATCCAATATCCGATATCCAATTACCGAGTATCGAATATCGACTTTTTGAATTTCCGGTATTGAGTTTTTAAATACCGAATTTTCGAAAATCGAATATCAGATATCCAAATAAGCAATATCGTATATCGGCTATCCAATATCTGATTACCGATTATCGGATATCGACTTTTCGAATTTCCGGTATCGAGTTTTTAAATACCGAATTTTCGAAAATTAAATATCGGATATCCGAATATCGAATATCGGCTATCCAATATCCGATTACCGAATATCGACTTTTCGAATTTCCGGTATCGAGTTTTTAAATACAAAATTTTCGATAATCGAATATCGGATATCCGAATATGCAATATCGAATATCGGCTATCCAATATCCGATATCCGATTACCGAGTATCGAATATCGTCTTTTTGAATTTCCGGTATTGAGTTTTTAAATACCGAATTTTCGAAAATCGAATATCGGATATCCAAATGAGCAATATCGTATATCGGCTATCCAATATCCGATTACCGAATATCGGATATCGACTTGTCAAATTTCCGGTATCGAGTTTTTAAATACCGAATTTTCGAAAATCAAATATCGGATATCCGAATATGCAATATCGAATATCGGCTATCCAATATCCGATATCCGTTTACCGAATATCGACTTTTCGAATTTCCGGTATCGAGTTTTTAAATACCGAATTTTCGAAAATCGAATATCGGATATCCGAATATGCAATATCGAATATAGGCAATCCAATTTCCGATATCCGTTTACGGAATATCGAATATCGACTTTTCGAATTTCGGGTATCGAGTTTTTAAATATCGAATTTTCGAAAATCGAATATCGGATATCCGAATATGCAATATCGAATATCGGCTATCCAATATCCGATATCCGATTACCGAGTATCGAATATCGACTTTTTGAATTTCCGGAATCGAGTTTTAAAATACCAAATTTTCGAAAATCGATTATCGGATATTCGAATATGCAATATCGAATATCGGCTATCCAATATCCAATATCCGATAACCGAATATCGACTTTTCGAATTTTCGGTTACGAGTTTTTAAATACCGAGTTTTCGAAATTCGAATATCGGATATCCGAATATGCCATATCGAATATCGGCTATGCAATATCCAATATCCGATAACCGAATATCGACTTTTCGAATTTCCGGTATCGAGTTTTTAAAAAACGAATTATCGAAAATCGAATATCGGATATCCGAATATGCAATATCGAATATCGGCTATCCAATATCCGATATCCGTTTAGCGAATATCGAATATCGACTTTTCGAATTTCCGGTATCGAGTTTTTAAATACCGAATTTTCCAAAAATCGAATATCGGATATCCAAATATGCAATATCGAATATCGGCTATCCTATCTGAAATCCGTTTACCGAATATCGAATATCGACTTTTCGAATTTCCGGTATCGAGTTTTTAAATACCCAATTTTCGAAAATCGAATAATTATACGATATCCGAATATGCAATTTCGAACATCTTCAATCCAATATCCGATATCCGTTTACCGAATATCGAATATCGACTTTTCGAATTTCGGGTATCGAGTTTTCAAATATCGAATTTTCGAAAATCGAATATCGGATATCCGAATATGCAATATCGAATATCGGCTATCCAATATCCGATATCCAATTACCGAGTATCGAATATCGACTTTTTGAATTTCCGGTATTGAGTTTTTAAATACCGAATTTTCGAAAATCGAATATCAGATATCCAAATAAGCAATATCGTATATCGGCTATCCAATATCTGATTACCGATTATCGGATATCGACTTTTCGAATTTCCGGTATCGAGTTTTTAAATACCGAATTTTCGAAAATTAAATATCGGATATCCGAATATCGAATATCGGCTATCCAATATCCGATTACCGAATATCGACTTTTCGAATTTCCGGTATCGAGTTTTTAAATACAAAATTTTCGATAATCGAATATCGGATATCCGAATATGCAATATCGAATATCGGCTATCCAATATCCGATATCCGATTACCGAGTATCGAATATCGTCTTTTTGAATTTCCGGTATTGAGTTTTTAAATACCGAATTTTCGAAAATCGAATATCGGATATCCAAATGAGCAATATCGTATATCGGCTATCCAATATCCGATTACCGAATATCGGATATCGACTTGTCAAATTTCCGGTATCGAGTTTTTAAATACCGAATTTTCGAAAATCAAATATCGGATATCCGAATATGCAATATCGAATATCGGCTATCCAATATCCGATATCCGTTTACCGAATATCGACTTTTCGAATTTCCGGTATCGAGTTTTTAAATACCGAATTTTCGAAAATCGAATATCGGATATCCGAATATGCAATATCGAATATCAGCTATCGAATATCCGATATCCGTTTACCGAATATCGACTTTTCGAATTTCCGGTACCGAGTTTTTAATACCGAATTTTCGAAAATCGAATATCGGATATCCGAATATGCAATATCGAATATCGGCTATCCAATATCCGATATCCGATAACCGAATATCGAATATCGACTTTTCGAATTTCCGGTATCGAGTTTTTAAATACCCAATTTTCGAAAATCGAATATACGATATCCGAATATGCAATTTCGAACATCTTCTATCCAATATCCGATATCCGTTTACCGAATTTCGAATATCGACTTTTCGAATTTCCGGTATCGAGTTTTTAAATACCGAATTTTCGAATATCGGATATCCTAATATGCAATATCGAACATCGGCTATCCAATATCCGATATCCGTTTACCGAATATCGAATATCGACTTTTCGAATTTCCGGTATCGAGTTTTTAAATACCGAATTTTCGATAATCGAATATCGGATATCCGAATATGCAATATCGAATATCTGCTATCCAATATCCAATATCCGTTTACTGAATATCGAATATCGACTTTTCGAATTTCGGGTATCGAGTTTTTAAATATCGAATTTTCGAAAATCGAATATCGGATATCCGAATATGCAATATCGAATATCGGCTATCCAATATCCGATATCCGATATCCATTTACCGAGTATCGAATATCGACTTTTTGAATTTCCGGTATTGAGTTTTTAAATACCGAATTTTCGAAAATCGAATATCGGATATCCAAATAAGCAATATCGTATATCGGCTATCCAATATCCGATTACCGAATATCGGATATTGACTTTTCTAATTTCCGGTATCGAGTTTTTAAATACCGAATTTTCGAAAATCAAATATCGGATTTCCGAATATGCAATATCGAATATCAGCTATCCAATATCCGATATCCGTTTACCGAATATCGAATATCGACTTTTCGAATTTCCGGTATCGAGTTTTTAAATATCGAATTTTCGAAAATCGAATATCGGAAATCCGAATAAGCAATATCGAATATCGGCTATCCAATATCCGATATCCGATTACCGAATATCGACTTTTCGAATTTCGGGTATCGAGTTTTTAAATATCGAATTTTCGAAAATCGAATATCGGATATCCGAATATGCAATATCGAATATCGTCTATCCAATATCCGATATCCGTTTACCAAATATCGAATATCGACTTTTCGAATTTCGGGTATCGAGTTTTTAAATATCGAATTTTCGCATGATAAGCAATATCGAATATCGGCTATCCAATATCTGATTACCGAATATCGAATATTGACTTTTCGAATTTCCGGTATCGAGTTTTTAAATATCGAATTTTCGAAAATCGAATATCGGATATCCGAATATGCAATATCGAATATCGGCTATACAATATCCGATATCCGCTTACCGAATATCGAATTTTCGAATTTCCGGTATCGAGGTTTCAAATAACGTATTTTCGAAAATCGAATATCGGATATCCGAATAAGCAATATCGAATATCGGCTATCCAATATCCGTTTACCAAATATCGAATATCGACTTTTCGAATTTCGGGTATCGAGTTTTTAAATATCGAATTTTCGAAAATCGAATATCGGATATCCGAATAAGCAATATCGAATATCGACTTTTCGAATTTCCGGTATCGAGTTTTTAAATACCGAATTTACGAAAATCGATTATCGGATATCCGAATATGCAATATCGAATATAGGCTATCCAATTTCCGATATCCGTTTACGGAATATCGAATATCGACTTTTCGAATTTCGGGTATCGAGTTTTTAAATATCGAATTTTCGAAAATCGAATATCGGATATCCGAATATGCAATATCGAATATCGGCTATCCAATATCCGATATCCGATTACCGAGTATCGAATATCTACTTTTTGAATTTCCGGAATCGAGTTTTAAAATACCAAATTTTCGAAAATCGATTATCGGATATTCGAATATGCAATATCGAATATCGGCTATCCAATATCCAATATCCGATAACCGAATATCGACTTTTCGAATTTTCGGTTACGAGTTTTTAAATACCGAGTTTTCGAAATTCGAATATCGGATATCCGAATATGCCATATCGAATATCGGCTATGCAATATCCAATATCCGATAACCGAATATCGACTTTTCGAATTTCCGGTTTCGAGTTTTTAAAAAACGAATTATCGAAAATCGAATATCGGATATCCGAATATGCAATATCGAATATCGGCTATCCAATATCCGATATCCGTTTAGCGAATATCGAATATCGACTTTTCGAATTTCCGGTATCGAGTTTTTAAATACCGAATTTTCCAAAAATCGAATATCGGATATCCAAATATGCAATATCGAATATCGGCTATCCTATCTGAAATCCGTTTACCGAATATCGAATATCGACTTTTCGAATTTCCGGTATCGAGTTTTTAAATACCCAATTTTCGAAAATCGAATAATTATACGATATCCGAATATGCAATTTCGAACATCTTCAATCCAATATCCGATATCCGTTTACCGAATATCGAATATCGACTTTTCGAATTTCGGGTATCGAGTTTTCAAATATCGAATTTTCGAAAATCGAATATCGGATATCCGAATATGCAATATCGAATATCGGCTATCCAATATCCGATATCCAATTACCGAGTATCGAATATAGACTTTTTGAATTTCCGGTATTGAGTTTTTAAATACCGAATTTTCGAAAATCGAATATCAGATATCCAAATAAGCAATATCGTATATCGGCTATCCAATATCCGATTACCGAATATCGGATATTGACTTTTCTAATTTCCGGTATCGAGTTTTTAAATACCGAATTTTCGAAAATTAAATATCGGATATCCGAATATCGAATATCGGCTATCCAATATCCGATATCCGATTACCGAATATCGACTTTTCGAATTTCGGGTATCGAGTTTTTAAATATCGAATTTTCGAAAATCGAATATCGGATATCCGAATATGCAATATCGAATATCGTCTATCCAATATCCGATATCCGTTTACCAAATATCGAATATCGACTTTTCGAATTTCGGGTATCGAGTTTTTAAATATCGAATTTTCGCATAATAAGCAATATCGAATATCGGCTATCCAATATCTGATTACCGAATATAGAATATTGACTTTTCGAATTTCCGGTATCGAGTTTTTAAATATCGAATTTTCGAAAATCGAATATCGGATATCCGAATATGCAATATCGAATATCGGTTATACAATATCCGATATCCGCTTACCGAATATCGAATTTTCGAATTTCCGGTATCGAGGTTTCAAATAACGTATTTTCGAAAATCGAATATCGGATATCCGAATAAGCAATATCGAATATCGGCTATCCAATATCCGTTTACCAAATATCGAATATCGACTTTTCGAATTTCGGGTATCGAGTTTTTAAATATCGAATTTTCGAAAATCGAATATCGGATATCCGAATAAGCAATATCGAATATTGACTTTTCGAATTTCCGGTATCGAGTTTTTAAATACCGAATTTACGAAAATCGATTATCGGATATCCGAATATGCAATATCGAATATAGGCAATCCAATTTCCGATATCCGTTTACGGAATATCGAATATCGACTTTTCGAATTTCGGGTATCGAGTTTTTAAATATCGAATTTTCGAAAATCGAATATCGGATATCCGAATATGCAATATCGAATATCGGCTATCCAATATCCGATATCCGATTACCGAGTATCGAATATCGACTTTTTGAATTTCCGGAATCGAGTTTTAAAATACCAAATTTTCGAAAATCGATTATCGGATATTCGAATATGCAATATCGAATATCGGCTATCCAATATCCAATATCCGATAACCGAATATCGACTTTTCGAATTTTCGGTTACGAGTTTTTAAATACCGAGTTTTCGAAATTCGAATATCGGATATCCGAATATGCCATATCGAATATCGGCTATGCAATATCCAATATCCGATAACCGAATATCGACTTTTCGAATTTCCGGTATCGAGTTTTTAAAAAACGAATTATCGAAAATCGAATATCGGATATCCGAATATGCAATATCGAATATCGGCTATCCAATATCCGATATCCGTTTAGCGAATATCGAATATCGACTTTTCGAATTTCCGGTATCGAGTTTTTAAATACCGAATTTTCCAAAAATCGAATATCGGATATCCAAATATGCAATATCGAATATTGGCTATCCTATCTGAAATCCGTTTACCGAATATCGAATATCGACTTTTCGAATTTCCGGTATCGAGTTTTTAAATACCCAATTTTCGAAAATCGAATAATTATACGATATCCGAATATGCAATTTCGAACATCTTCAATCCAATATCCGATATCCGTTTACCGAATATCGAATATCGACTTTTCGAATTTCGGGTATCGAGTTTTCAAATATCGAATTTTCGAAAATCGAATATCGGATATCCGAATATGCAATATCGAATATCGGCTATCCAATATCCGATATCCAATTACCGAGTATCGAATATCGACTTTTTGAATTTCCGGTATTGAGTTTTTAAATACCGAATTTTCGAAAATCGAATATCAGATATCCAAATAAGCAATATCGTATATCGGCTATCCAATATCTGATTACCGATTATCGGATATCGACTTTTCGAATTTCCGGTATCGAGTTTTTAAATACCGAATTTTCGAAAATTAAATATCGGATATCCGAATATCGAATATCGGCTATCCAATATCCGATTACCGAATATCGACTTTTCGAATTTCCGGTATCGAGTTTTTAAATACAAAATTTTCGATAATCGAATATCGGATATCCGAATATGCAATATCGAATATCGGCTATCCAATATCCGATATCCGATTACCGAGTATCGAATATCGTCTTTTTGAATTTCCGGTATTGAGTTTTTAAATACCGAATTTTCGAAAATCGAATATCGGATATCCAAATGAGCAATATCGTATATCGGCTATCCAATATCCGATTACCGAATATCGGATATCGACTTGTCAAATTTCCGGTATCGAGTTTTTAAATACCGAATTTTCGAAAATCAAATATCGGATATCCGAATATGCAATATCGAATATCGGCTATCCAATATCCGATATCCGTTTACCGAATATCGACTTTTCGAATTTCCGGTATCGAGTTTTTAAATACCGAATTTTCGAAAATCGAATATCGGATATCCGAATATGCAATATCGAATATCAGCTATCCAATATCCGATATCCGTTTACCGAATATCGAATATCGACTTTTCGAATTTCCGGTACCGAGTTTTTAATACCGAATTTTCGAAAATCGAATATCGGATATCCGAATATGCAATATCGAATATCGGCTATCCAATATCCGATAACCGAATATCGAATATCGACTTTTCGAATTTCCGGTATCGAGTTTTTAAATACCGAATTTTCGAATATCGGATATCCTAATATGCAATATCGAACATCGGCTATCCAATATCCGATATCCGTTTACCGAATATCGAATATCGACTTTTCGAATTTCCGGTATCGAGTTTTTAAATACCGAATTTTCGATAATCGAATATCGGATATCCGAATATGCAATATCGAATATCTGCTATCCAATATCCAATATCCGTTTACTGAATATCGAATATCGACTTTTCGAATTTCGGGTATCGAGTTTTTAAATATCGAATTTTCGAAAATCGAATATCGGATATCCGAATATGCAATATCGAATATCGGCTATCCAATATCCGATATCCGATATCCATTTACCGAGTATCGAATATCGACTTTTTGAATTTCCGGTATTGAGTTTTTAAATACCGAATTTTCGAAAATCGAATATCGGATATCCAAATAAGCAATATCGTATATCGGCTATCCAATATCCGATTACCGAATATCGGATATTGACTTTTCTAATTTCCGGTATCGAGTTTTTAAATACCGAATTTTCGAAAATCAAATATCGGATATCCGAATATGCAATATCGAATATCAGCTATCCAATATCCGATATCCGTTTACCGAATATCGAATATCGACTTTTCGAATTTCCGGTATCGAGTTTTTAAATATCGAATTTTCGAAAATCGAATATCGGAAATCCGAATAAGCAATATCGAATATCGGCTATCCAATATCCGATATCCGATTACCGAATATCGACTTTTCGAATTTCGGGTATCGAGTTTTTAAATACCGAATTTTCGAAAATCGAATATCGGATATCCGAATATGCAATATCGAATATCAGCTATCGAATATCCGATATCCGTTTACCGAATATCGAATATCGACTTTTCGAATTTCCGGTACCGAGTTTTTAATACCGAATTTTCGAAAATCGAATATCGGATATCCGAATATGCAATATCGAATATCGGCTATCCAATATCCGATATCCGATAACCGAATATCGAATATCGACTTTTCGAATTTCCGGTATCGAGTTTTTAAATACCCAATTTTCGAAAATCGAATATACGATATCCGAATATGCAATTTCGAACATCTTCTATCCAATATCCGATATCCGTTTACCGAATTTCGAATATCGACTTTTCGAATTTCCGGTATCGAGTTTTTAAATACCGAATTTTCGAATATCGGATATCCTAATATGCAATATCGAACATCGGCTATCCAATATCCGATATCCGTTTACCGAATATCGAATATCGACTTTTCGAATTTCCGGTATCGAGTTTTTAAATACCGAATTTTCGATAATCGAATATCGGATATCCGAATATGCAATATCGAATATCTGCTATCCAATATCCAATATCCGTTTACTGAATATCGAATATCGACTTTTCGAATTTCGGGTATCGAGTTTTTAAATATCGAATTTTCGAAAATCGAATATCGGATATCCGAATATGCAATATCGAATATCGGCTATCCAATATCCGATATCCGATATCCATTTACCGAGTATCGAATATCGACTTTTTGAATTTCCGGTATTGAGTTTTTAAATACCGAATTTTCGAAAATCGAATATCGGATATCCAAATAAGCAATATCGTATATCGGCTATCCAATATCCGATTACCGAATATCGGATATTGACTTTTCTAATTTCCGGTATCGAGTTTTTAAATACCGAATTTTCGAAAATCAAATATCGGATTTCCGAATATGCAATATCGAATATCAGCTATCCAATATCCGATATCCGTTTACCGAATATCGAATATCGACTTTTCGAATTTCCGGTATCGAGTTTTTAAATATCGAATTTTCGAAAATCGAATATCGGAAATCCGAATAAGCAATATCGAATATCGGCTATCCAATATCCGATATCCGATTACCGAATATCGACTTTTCGAATTTCGGGTATCGAGTTTTTAAATATCGAATTTTCGAAAATCGAATATCGGATATCCGAATATGCAATATCGAATATCGTCTATCCAATATCCGATATCCGTTTACCAAATATCGAATATCGACTTTTCGAATTTCGGGTATCGAGTTTTTAAATATCGAATTTTCGCATGATAAGCAATATCGAATATCGGCTATCCAATATCTGATTACCGAATATCGAATATTGACTTTTCGAATTTCCGGTATCGAGTTTTTAAATATCGAATTTTCGAAAATCGAATATCGGATATCCGAATATGCAATATCGAATATCGGCTATACAATATCCGATATCCGCTTACCGAATATCGAATTTTCGAATTTCCTGTATCGAGGTTTCAAATAACGTATTTTCGAAAATCGAATATCGGATATCCGAATAAGCAATATCGAATATCGGCTATCCAATATCCGTTTACCAAATATCGAATATCGACTTTTCGAATTTCGGGTATCGAGTTTTTAAATATCGAATTTTCGAAAATCGAATATCGGATATCCGAATAAGCAATATCGAATATCGACTTTTCGAATTTCCGGTATCGAGTTTTTAAATACCGAATTTACGAAAATCGATTATCGGATATCCGAATATGCAATATCGAATATAGGCTATCCAATTTCCGATATCCGTTTACGGAATATCGAATATCGACTTTTCGAATTTCGGGTATCGAGTTTTTAAATATCGAATTTTCGAAAATCGAATATCGGATATCCGAATATGCAATATCGAATATCGGCTATCCAATATCCGATATCCGATTACCGAGTATCGAATATCGACTTTTTGAATTTCCGGAATCGAGTTTTAAAATACCAAATTTTCGAAAATCGATTATCGGATATTCGAATATGCAATATCGAATATCGGCTATCCAATATCCAATATCCGATAACCGAATATCGACTTTTCGAATTTTCGGTTACGAGTTTTTAAATACCGAATTTTCGAAAATTATATATCGGATATCCGAATATCGAATATCGGCTATCCAATATCCGATTACCGAATATCGACTTTTCGAATTTCCGGTATCGAGTTTTTAAATACAAAATTTTCGATAATCGAATATCGGATATCCGAATATGCAATATCGAATATCGGCTATCCAATATCCGATATCCAATTACCGAGTATCGAATATCGACTTTTTGAATTTCCGGTATTGAGTTTTTAAATACCGAATTTTCGAAAATCGAATATCAGATATCCAAATAAGCAATATCGTATATCGGCTATCCAATATCTGATTACCGATTATCGGATATCGACTTTTCGAATTTCCGGTATCGAGTTTTTAAATACCGAATTTTCGAAAATTAAATATCGGATATCCGAATATCGAATATCGGCTATCCAATATCCGATTACCGAATATCGACTTTTCGAATTTCCGGTATCGAGTTTTTAAATACAAAATTTTCGATAATCGAATATCGGATATCCGAATATGCAATATCGAATATCGGCTATCCAATATCCGATATCCGATTACCGAGTATCGAATATCGTCTTTTTGAATTTCCGGTATTGAGTTTTTAAATACCGAATTTTCGAAAATCGAATATCGGATATCCAAATGAGCAATATCGTATATCGGCTATCCAATATCCGATTACCGAATATCGGATATCGACTTGTCAAATTTCCGGTATCGAGTTTTTAAATACCGAATTTTCGAAAATCAAATATCGGATATCCGAATATGCAATATCGAATATCGGCTATCCAATATCCGATATCCGTTTACCGAATATCGACTTTTCGAATTTCCGGTATCGAGTTTTTAAATACCGAATTTTCGAAAATCGAATATCGGATATCCGAATATGCAATATCGAATATAGGCAATCCAATTTCCGATATCCGTTTACGGAATATCGAATATCGACTTTTCGAATTTCGGGTATCGTTTCGGTATCGTACCGTTCACGAATATTTGTGTCATGTTCGTGAACGGGCGCTGTCAGTCGTGACTGGTCATCTCTTAGCTGCCACGGTCTATTTTAATTATTAATAACTTTATTTTGAATTGTCTTTTTACTTTACTATGGACACTATTATCTTGCCACATCGTTCTCACAAAAATGTACCATCTGATGATGAATGATGTAACAAAAATTTTTGTAATAATTTTGGCGATTGAAAAAGAGTGTCCATGGAGTTTCTTGCTCATTCTTCTCCATAGAGATCTACACCTTGGAATGAGCACCTACGGTACTTTCACAGTTTTTATGTCTTGTGTCTGGGACCGTAGCACCATAACTATTTTTATACTTGTTTTATTTTATGTCTTTTGACAATTCATAAGTGCCTGTAATTGGCCTAGTTGAAATAAACGATTTGATTTGATTTGATTTGATTTGATTCGAGTTTTTAAATATCGAATTTTCGAAAATCGAATATCGGATATCCGAATATGCAATATCGAATATCGGCTATCCAATATCCGATATCCGATTACCGAGTATCGAATATCGACTTTTTGAATTTCCGGAATCGAGTTTTAAAATACCAAATTTTCGAAAATCGATTATCGGATATTCGAATATGCAATATCGAATATCGGCTATCCAATATCCAATATCCGATAACCGAATATCGACTTTTCGAATTTTCGGTTACGAGTTTTTAAATACCGAGTTTTCGAAATTCGAATATCGGATATCCGAATATGCCATATCGAATATCGGCTATGCAATATCCAATATCCGATAACCGAATATCGACTTTTCGAATTTCCGGTATCGAGTTTTTAAAAAACGAATTATCGAAAATCGAATATCGGATATCCGAATATGCAATATCGAATATCGGCTATCCAATATCCGATATCCGTTTAGCGAATATCGAATATCGACTTTTCGAATTTCCGGTATCGAGTTTTTAAATACCGAATTTTCCAAAAATCGAATATCGGATATCCAAATATGCAATATCGAATATCGGCTATCCTATCTGAAATCCGTTTACCGAATATCGAATATCGACTTTTCGAATTTCCGGTATCGAGTTTTTAAATACCCAATTTTCGAAAATCGAATAATTATACGATATCCGAATATGCAATTTCGAACATCTTCAATCCAATATCCGATATCCGTTTACCGAATATCGAATATCGACTTTTCGAATTTCGGGTATCGAGTTTTCAAATATCGAATTTTCGAAAATCGAATATCGGATATCCGAATATGCAATATCGAATATCGGCTATCCAATATCCGATATCCAATTACCGAGTATCGAATATCGACTTTTTGAATTTCCGGTATTGAGTTTTTAAATACCGAATTTTCGAAAATCGAATATCAGATATCCAAATAAGCAATATCGTATATCGGCTATCCAATATCTGATTACCGATTATCGGATATCGACTTTTCGAATTTCCGGTATCGAGTTTTTAAATACCGAATTTTCGAAAATTAAATATCGGATATCCGAATATCGAATATCGGCTATCCAATATCCGATTACCGAATATCGACTTTTCGAATTTCCGGTATCGAGTTTTTAAATACAAAATTTTCGATAATCGAATATCGGATATCCGAATATGCAATATCGAATATCGGCTATCCAATATCCGATATCCGATTACCGAGTATCGAATATCGTCTTTTTGAATTTCCGGTATTGAGTTTTTAAATACCGAATTTTCGAAAATCGAATATCGGATATCCAAATGAGCAATATCGTATATCGGCTATCCAATATCCGATTACCGAATATCGGATATCGACTTGTCAAATTTCCGGTATCGAGTTTTTAAATACCGAATTTTCGAAAATCAAATATCGGATATCCGAATATGCAATATCGAATATCGGCTATCCAATATCCGATATCCGTTTACCGAATATCGACTTTTCGAATTTCCGGTACCGAGTTTTTAATACCGAATTTTCGAAAATCGAATATCGGATATCCGAATATGCAATATCGAATATCGGCTATCCAATATCCGATATCCGATAACCGAATATCGAATATCGACTTTTCGAATTTCCGGTATCGAGTTTTTAAATACCCAATTTTCGAAAATCGAATATACGATATCCGAATATGCAATTTCGAACATCTTCTATCCAATATCCGATATCCGTTTACCGAATTTCGAATATCGACTTTTCGAATTTCCGGTATCGAGTTTTTAAATACCGAATTTTCGAATATCGGATATCCTAATATGCAATATCGAACATCGGCTATCCAATATCCGATATCCGTTTACCGAATATCGAATATCGACTTTTCGAATTTCCGGTATCGAGTTTTTAAATACCGAATTTTCGATAATCGAATATCGGATATCCGAATATGCAATATCGAATATCTGCTATCCAATATCCAATATCCGTTTACTGAATATCGAATATCGACTTTTCGAATTTCGGGTATCGAGTTTTTAAATATCGAATTTTCGAAAATCGAATATCGGATATCCGAATATGCAATATCGAATATCGGCTATCCAATATCCGATATCCGATATCCATTTACCGAGTATCGAATATCGACTTTTTGAATTTCCGGTATTGAGTTTTTAAATACCGAATTTTCGAAAATCGAATATCGGATATCCAAATAAGCAATATCGTATATCGGCTATCCAATATCCGATTACCGAATATCGGATATTGACTTTTCTAATTTCCGGTATCGAGTTTTTAAATACCGAATTTTCGAAAATCAAATATCGGATTTCCGAATATGCAATATCGAATATCAGCTATCCAATATCCGATATCCGTTTACCGAATATCGAATATCGACTTTTCGAATTTCCGGTATCGAGTTTTTAAATATCGAATTTTCGAAAATCGAATATCGGAAATCCGAATAAGCAATATCGAATATCGGCTATCCAATATCCGATATCCGATTACCGAATATCGACTTTTCGAATTTCGGGTATCGAGTTTTTAAATATCGAATTTTCGAAAATCGAATATCGGATATCCGAATATGCAATATCGAATATCGTCTATCCAATATCCGATATCCGTTTACCAAATATCGAATATCGACTTTTCGAATTTCGGGTATCGAGTTTTTAAATATCGAATTTTCGCATGATAAGCAATATCGAATATCGGCTATCCAATATCTGATTACCGAATATCGAATATTGACTTTTCGAATTTCCGGTATCGAGTTTTTAAATATCGAATTTTCGAAAATCGAATATCGGATATCCGAATATGCAATATCGAATATCGGCTATACAATATCCGATATCCGCTTACCGAATATCGAATTTTCGAATTTCCGGTATCGAGGTTTCAAATAACGTATTTTCGAAAATCGAATATCGGATATCCGAATAAGCAATATCGAATATCGGCTATCCAATATCCGTTTACCAAATATCGAATATCGACTTTTCGAATTTCGGGTATCGAGTTTTTAAATATCGAATTTTCGAAAATCGAATATCGGATATCCGAATAAGCAATATCGAATATCGACTTTTCGAATTTCCGGTATCGAGTTTTTAAATACCGAATTTACGAAAATCGATTATCGGATATCCGAATATGCAATATCGAATATAGGCTATCCAATTTCCGATATCCGTTTACGGAATATCGAATATCGACTTTTCGAATTTCGGGTATCGAGTTTTTAAATATCGAATTTTCGAAAATCGAATATCGGATATCCGAATATGCAATATCGAATATCGGCTATCCAATATCCGATATCCGATTACCGAGTATCGAATATCTACTTTTTGAATTTCCGGAATCGAGTTTTAAAATACCAAATTTTCGAAAATCGATTATCGGATATTCGAATATGCAATATCGAATATCGGCTATCCAATATCCAATATCCGATAACCGAATATCGACTTTTCGAATTTTCGGTTACGAGTTTTTAAATACCGAGTTTTCGAAATTCGAATATCGGATATCCGAATATGCCATATCGAATATCGGCTATGCAATATCCAATATCCGATAACCGAATATCGACTTTTCGAATTTCCGGTTTCGAGTTTTTAAAAAACGAATTATCGAAAATCGAATATCGGATATCCGAATATGCAATATCGAATATCGGCTATCCAATATCCGATATCCGTTTAGCGAATATCGAATATCGACTTTTCGAATTTCCGGTATCGAGTTTTTAAATACCGAATTTTCCAAAAATCGAATATCGGATATCCAAATATGCAATATCGAATATCGGCTATCCTATCTGAAATCCGTTTACCGAATATCGAATATCGACTTTTCGAATTTCCGGTATCGAGTTTTTAAATACCCAATTTTCGAAAATCGAATAATTATACGATATCCGAATATGCAATTTCGAACATCTTCAATCCAATATCCGATATCCGTTTACCGAATATCGAATATCGACTTTTCGAATTTCGGGTATCGAGTTTTCAAATATCGAATTTTCGAAAATCGAATATCGGATATCCGAATATGCAATATCGAATATCGGCTATCCAATATCCGATATCCAATTACCGAGTATCGAATATAGACTTTTTGAATTTCCGGTATTGAGTTTTTAAATACCGAATTTTCGAAAATCGAATATCAGATATCCAAATAAGCAATATCGTATATCGGCTATCCAATATCCGATTACCGAATATCGGATATTGACTTTTCTAATTTCCGGTATCGAGTTTTTAAATACCGAATTTTCGAAAATTAAATATCGGATATCCGAATATCGAATATCGGCTATCCAATATCCGATATCCGATTACCGAATATCGACTTTTCGAATTTCGGGTATCGAGTTTTTAAATATCGAATTTTCGAAAATCGAATATCGGATATCCGAATATGCAATATCGAATATCGTCTATCCAATATCCGATATCCGTTTACCAAATATCGAATATCGACTTTTCGAATTTCGGGTATCGAGTTTTTAAATATCGAATTTTCGCATAATAAGCAATATCGAATATCGGCTATCCAATATCTGATTACCGAATATAGAATATTGACTTTTCGAATTTCCGGTATCGAGTTTTTAAATATCGAATTTTCGAAAATCGAATATCGGATATCCGAATATGCAATATCGAATATCGGTTATACAATATCCGATATCCGCTTACCGAATATCGAATTTTCGAATTTCCGGTATCGAGGTTTCAAATAACGTATTTTCGAAAATCGAATATCGGATATCCGAATAAGCAATATCGAATATCGGCTATCCAATATCCGTTTACCAAATATCGAATATCGACTTTTCGAATTTCGGGTATCGAGTTTTTAAATATCGAATTTTCGAAAATCGAATATCGGATATCCGAATAAGCAATATCGAATATTGACTTTTCGAATTTCCGGTATCGAGTTTTTAAATACCGAATTTACGAAAATCGATTATCGGATATCCGAATATGCAATATCGAATATAGGCAATCCAATTTCCGATATCCGTTTACGGAATATCGAATATCGACTTTTCGAATTTCGGGTATCGAGTTTTTAAATATCGAATTTTCGAAAATCGAATATCGGATATCCGAATATGCAATATCGAATATCGGCTATCCAATATCCGATATCCGATTACCGAGTATCGAATATCGACTTTTTGAATTTCCGGAATCGAGTTTTAAAATACCAAATTTTCGAAAATCGATTATCGGATATTCGAATATGCAATATCGAATATCGGCTATCCAATATCCAATATCCGATAACCGAATATCGACTTTTCGAATTTTCGGTTACGAGTTTTTAAATACCGAGTTTTCGAAATTCGAATATCGGATATCCGAATATGCCATATCGAATATCGGCTATGCAATATCCAATATCCGATAACCGAATATCGACTTTTCGAATTTCCGGTATCGAGTTTTTAAAAAACGAATTATCGAAAATCGAATATCGGATATCCGAATATGCAATATCGAATATCGGCTATCCAATATCCGATATCCGTTTAGCGAATATCGAATATCGACTTTTCGAATTTCCGGTATCGAGTTTTTAAATACCGAATTTTCCAAAAATCGAATATCGGATATCCAAATATGCAATATCGAATATCGGCTATCCTATCTGAAATCCGTTTACCGAATATCGAATATCGACTTTTCGAATTTCCGGTATCGAGTTTTTAAATACCCAATTTTCGAAAATCGAATAATTATACGATATCCGAATATGCAATTTCGAACATCTTCAATCCAATATCCGATATCCGTTTACCGAATATCGAATATCGACTTTTCGAATTTCGGGTATCGAGTTTTCAAATATCGAATTTTCGAAAATCGAATATCGGATATCCGAATATGCAATATCGAATATCGGCTATCCAATATCCGATATCCAATTACCGAGTATCGAATATCGACTTTTTGAATTTCCGGTATTGAGTTTTTAAATACCGAATTTTCGAAAATCGAATATCAGATATCCAAATAAGCAATATCGTATATCGGCTATCCAATATCTGATTACCGATTATCGGATATCGACTTTTCGAATTTCCGGTATCGAGTTTTTAAATACCGAATTTTCGAAAATTAAATATCGGATATCCGAATATCGAATATCGGCTATCCAATATCCGATTACCGAATATCGACTTTTCGAATTTCCGGTATCGAGTTTTTAAATACAAAATTTTCGATAATCGAATATCGGATATCCGAATATGCAATATCGAATATCGGCTATCCAATATCCGATATCCGATTACCGAGTATCGAATATCGTCTTTTTGAATTTCCGGTATTGAGTTTTTAAATACCGAATTTTCGAAAATCGAATATCGGATATCCAAATGAGCAATATCGTATATCGGCTATCCAATATCCGATTACCGAATATCGGATATCGACTTGTCAAATTTCCGGTATCGAGTTTTTAAATACCGAATTTTCGAAAATCAAATATCGGATATCCGAATATGCAATATCGAATATCGGCTATCCAATATCCGATATCCGTTTACCGAATATCGACTTTTCGAATTTCCGGTATCGAGTTTTTAAATACCGAATTTTCGAAAATCGAATATCGGATATCCGAATATGCAATATCGAATATCAGCTATCGAATATCCGATATCCGTTTACCGAATATCGAATATCGACTTTTCGAATTTCCGGTACCGAGTTTTTAATACCGAATTTTCGAAAATCGAATATCGGATATCCGAATATGCAATATCGAATATCGGCTATCCAATATCCGATATCCGATAACCGAATATCGAATATCGACTTTTCGAATTTCCGGTATCGAGTTTTTAAATACCCAATTTTCGAAAATCGAATATACGATATCCGAATATGCAATTTCGAACATCTTCTATCCAATATCCGATATCCGTTTACCGAATTTCGAATATCGACTTTTCGAATTTCCGGTATCGAGTTTTTAAATACCGAATTTTCGAATATCGGATATCCTAATATGCAATATCGAACATCGGCTATCCAATATCCGATATCCGTTTACCGAATATCGAATATCGACTTTTCGAATTTCCGGTATCGAGTTTTTAAATACCGAATTTTCGATAATCGAATATCGGATATCCGAATATGCAATATCGAATATCTGCTATCCAATATCCAATATCCGTTTACTGAATATCGAATATCGACTTTTCGAATTTCGGGTATCGAGTTTTTAAATATCGAATTTTCGAAAATCGAATATCGGATATCCGAATATGCAATATCGAATATCAGCTATCCAATATCCGATATCCGATATCCATTTACCGAGTATCGAATATCGACTTTTTGAATTTCCGGTATTGAGTTTTTAAATACCGAATTTTCGAAAATCGAATATCGGATATCCAAATAAGCAATATCGTATATCGGCTATCCAATATCCGATTACCGAATATCGGATATTGACTTTTCTAATTTCCGGTATCGAGTTTTTAAATACCGAATTTTCGAAAATCAAATATCGGATTTCCGAATATGCAATATCGAATATCAGCTATCCAATATCCGATATCCGTTTACCGAATATCGAATATCGACTTTTCGAATTTCCGGTATCGAGTTTTTAAATATCGAATTTTCGAAAATCGAATATCGGAAATCCGAATAAGCAATATCGAATATCGGCTATCCAATATCCGATATCCGATTACCGAATATCGACTTTTCGAATTTCGGGTATCGAGTTTTTAAATATCGAATTTTCGAAAATCGAATATCGGATATCCGAATATGCAATATCGAATATCGTCTATCCAATATCCGATATCCGTTTACCAAATATCGAATATCGACTTTTCGAATTTCGGGTATCGAGTTTTTAAATATCGAATTTTCGCATGATAAGCAATATCGAATATCGGCTATCCAATATCTGATTACCGAATATCGAATATTGACTTTTCGAATTTCCGGTATCGAGTTTTTAAATATCGAATTTTCGAAAATCGAATATCGGATATCCGAATATGCAATATCGAATATCGGCTATACAATATCCGATATCCGCTTACCGAATATCGAATTTTCGAATTTCCTGTATCGAGGTTTCAAATAACGTATTTTCGAAAATCGAATATCGGATATCCGAATAAGCAATATCGAATATCGGCTATCCAATATCCGTTTACCAAATATCGAATATCGACTTTTCGAATTTCGGGTATCGAGTTTTTAAATATCGAATTTTCGAAAATCGAATATCGGATATCCGAATAAGCAATATCGAATATCGACTTTTCGAATTTCCGGTATCGAGTTTTTAAATACCGAATTTACGAAAATCGATTATCGGATATCCGAATATGCAATATCGAATATAGGCTATCCAATTTCCGATATCCGTTTACGGAATATCGAATATCGACTTTTCGAATTTCGGGTATCGAGTTTTTAAATATCGAATTTTCGAAAATCGAATATCGGATATCCGAATATGCAATATCGAATATCGGCTATCCAATATCCGATATCCGATTACCGAGTATCGAATATCGACTTTTTGAATTTCCGGAATCGAGTTTTAAAATACCAAATTTTCGAAAATCGATTATCGGATATTCGAATATGCAATATCGAATATCGGCTATCCAATATCCAATATCCGATAACCGAATATCGACTTTTCGAATTTTCGGTTACGAGTTTTTAAATACCGAATTTTCGAAAATTAAATATCGGATATCCGAATATCGAATATCGGCTATCCAATATCCGATTACCGAATATCGACTTTTCGAATTTCCGGTATCGAGTTTTTAAATACAAAATTTTCGATAATCGAATATCGGATATCCGAATATGCAATATCGAATATCGGCTATCCAATATCCGATATCCGATTACCGAGTATCGAATATCGTCTTTTTGAATTTCCGGTATTGAGTTTTTAAATACCGAATTTTCGAAAATCGAATATCGGATATCCAAATGAGCAATATCGTATATCGGCTATCCAATATCCGATTACCGAATATCGGATATCGACTTGTCAAATTTCCGGTATCGAGTTTTTAAATACCGAATTTTCGAAAATCAAATATCGGATATCCGAATATGCAATATCGAATATCGGCTATCCAATATCCGATATCCGTTTACCGAATATCGACTTTTCGAATTTCCGGTATCGAGTTTTTAAATACCGAATTTTCGAAAATCGAATATCGGATATCCGAATATGCAATATCGAATATCAGCTATCGAATATCCGATATCCGTTTACCGAATATCGAATATCGACTTTTCGAATTTCCGGTACCGAGTTTTTAATACCGAATTTTCGAAAATCGAATATCGGATATCCGAATATGCAATATCGAATATCGGCTATCCAATATCCGATATCCGATAACCGAATATCGAATATCGACTTTTCGAATTTCCGGTATCGAGTTTTTAAATACCCAATTTTCGAAAATCGAATATACGATATCCGAATATGCAATTTCGAACATCTTCTATCCAATATCCGATATCCGTTTACCGAATTTCGAATATCGACTTTTCGAATTTCCGGTATCGAGTTTTTAAATACCGAATTTTCGAATATCGGATATCCTAATATGCAATATCGAACATCGGCTATCCAATATCCGATATCCGTTTACCGAATATCGAATATCGACTTTTCGAATTTCCGGTATCGAGTTTTTAAATACCGAATTTTCGATAATCGAATATCGGATATCCGAATATGCAATATCGAATATCTGCTATCCAATATCCAATATCCGTTTACTGAATATCGAATATCGACTTTTCGAATTTCGGGTATCGAGTTTTTAAATATCGAATTTTCGAAAATCGAATATCGGATATCCGAATATGCAATATCGAATATCGGCTATCCAATATCCGATATCCGATATCCATTTACCGAGTATCGAATATCGACTTTTTGAATTTCCGGTATTGAGTTTTTAAATACCGAATTTTCGAAAATCGAATATCGGATATCCAAATAAGCAATATCGTATATCGGCTATCCAATATCCGATTACCGAATATCGGATATTGACTTTTCTAATTTCCGGTATCGAGTTTTTAAATACCGAATTTTCGAAAATCAAATATCGGATTTCCGAATATGCAATATCGAATATCAGCTATCCAATATCCGATATCCGTTTACCGAATATCGAATATCGACTTTTCGAATTTCCGGTATCGAGTTTTTAAATATCGAATTTTCGAAAATCGAATATCGGAAATCCGAATAAGCAATATCGAATATCGGCTATCCAATATCCGATATCCGATTACCGAATATCGACTTTTCGAATTTCGGGTATCGAGTTTTTAAATATCGAATTTTCGAAAATCGAATATCGGATATCCGAATATGCAATATCGAATATCGTCTATCCAATATCCGATATCCGTTTACCAAATATCGAATATCGACTTTTCGAATTTCGGGTATCGAGTTTTTAAATATCGAATTTTCGCATGATAAGCAATATCGAATATCGGCTATCCAATATCTGATTACCGAATATCGAATATTGACTTTTCGAATTTCCGGTATCGAGTTTTTAAATATCGAATTTTCGAAAATCGAATATCGGATATCCGAATATGCAATATCGAATATCGGCTATACAATATCCGATATCCGCTTACCGAATATCGAATTTTCGAATTTCCTGTATCGAGGTTTCAAATAACGTATTTTCGAAAATCGAATATCGGATATCCGAATAAGCAATATCGAATATCGGCTATCCAATATCCGTTTACCAAATATCGAATATCGACTTTTCGAATTTCGGGTATCGAGTTTTTAAATATAAAATTTTCGAAAATCGAATATCGGATATCCGAATAAGCAATATCGAATATCGACTTTTCGAATTTCCGGTATCGAGTTTTTAAATACCGAATTTACGAAAATCGATTATCGGATATCCGAATATGCAATATCGAATATAGGCTATCCAATTTCCGATATCCGTTTACGGAATATCGAATATCGACTTTTCGAATTTCGGGTATCGAGTTTTTAAATATCGAATTTTCGAAAATCGAATATCGGATATCCGAATATGCAATATCGAATATCGGCTATCCAATATCCGATATCCGATTACCGAGTATCGAATATCGACTTTTTGAATTTCCGGAATCGAGTTTTAAAATACCAAATTTTCGAAAATCGATTATCGGATATTCGAATATGCAATATCGAATATCGGCTATCCAATATCCAATATCCGATAACCGAATATCGACTTTTCGAATTTTCGGTTACGAGTTTTTAAATACCGAGTTTTCGAAATTCGAATATCGGATATCCGAATATGCCATATCGAATATCGGCTATGCAATATCCAATATCCGATAACCGAATATCGACTTTTCGAATTTCCGGTTTCGAGTTTTTAAAAAACGAATTATCGAAAATCGAATATCGGATATCCGAATATGCAATATCGAATATCGGCTATCCAATATCCGATATCCGTTTAGCGAATATCGAATATCGACTTTTCGAATTTCCGGTATCGAGTTTTTAAATACCGAATTTTCCAAAAATCGAATATCGGATATCCAAATATGCAATATCGAATATCGGCTATCCTATCTGAAATCCGTTTACCGAATATCGAATATCGACTTTTCGAATTTCCGGTATCGAGTTTTTAAATACCCAATTTTCGAAAATCGAATAATTATACGATATCCGAATATGCAATTTCGAACATCTTCAATCCAATATCCGATATCCGTTTACCGAATATCGAATATCGACTTTTCGAATTTCGGGTATCGAGTTTTCAAATATCGAATTTTCGAAAATCGAATATCGGATATCCGAATATGCAATATCGAATATCGGCTATCCAATATCCGATATCCAATTACCGAGTATCGAATATCGACTTTTTGAATTTCCGGTATTGAGTTTTTAAATACCGAATTTTCGAAAATCGAATATCAGATATCCAAATAAGCAATATCGTATATCGGCTATCCAATATCCGATTACCGAATATCGGATATTGACTTTTCTAATTTCCGGTATCGAGTTTTTAAATACCGAATTTTCGAAAATTAAATATCGGATATCCGAATATCGAATATCGGCTATCCAATATCCGATGTCCGATTACCGAATATCGACTTTTCGAATTTCCGGTATCGAGTTTTTAAATACCGAATTTTCGATAATCGAATATCGGATATCCGAATATGCAATATCGAATATCTGCTATCCAATATCCGATATCCGTTTACCGAATATCGAATATCGACTTTTCGAATTTCGGGTATCGAGTTTTTAAATATCGAATTTTCGAAAATCGAATATCGGATATCCGAATATGCAATATCGAATATCGTCTATCCAATATCCGATATCCGTTTACCAAATATCGAATATCGACTTTTCGAATTTCGGGTATCGAGTTTTTAAATATCGAATTTTCGCATAATAAGCAATATCGAATATCGGCTATCCAATATCTGATTACCGAATATCGAATATTGACTTTTCGAATTTCCGGTATCGAGTTTTTAAATATCGAATTTTCGAAAATCGAATATCGGATATCCGAATATGCAATATCGAATATCGGCTATACAACATCCGATATCCGCTTACCGAATATCGAATTTTCGAATTTCCGGTATCGAGGTTTCAAATAACGTATTTTCGAAAATCGAATATCAGATATCCGAATAAGCAATATCGAATATCGGCTATCCAATATCCCATATCCGTTTACCGAATATCGAATACCGACTTTTCGAATTTCGGGTATCGAGTTTTTAAATATCGAATTTTCGAAAATCGAATATCGGATATCCGAATAAGCAATATCGAATATCGACTTTTCGAATTTCCGGTATCGAGTTTTTAAATACCGAATTTACGAAAATCGATTATCGGATATCCGAATATGCAATATCGAATATAGGCTATCCAATATCCGATATCCGTTTACGGAATATCGAATATCGACTTTTCGAATTTCGGGTATCGAGTTTTTAAATATCAATTTTCGAAAATCGAATATCGGATATCCGAATATGCAATATCGAATATCGGCTATCCAATATCCGATATCCGATTACCGAGTATCGAATATCGTCTTTTTGAATTTCCGGTATTGAGTTTTTAAATACCGAATTTTCGAAAATCGAATATCGGATATCCAAATGAGCAATATCGTATATCGGCTATCCAATATCCGATTACCGAATATCGGATATCGACTTGTCAAATTTCCGGTATCGAGTTTTTAAATATCGAATTTTCGAAAATCGAATATCGAATATCCGAATATGCAATATCGAATATCGTCTATCCAATATCCGATATCCGATTACCGAATATCGAATATCGACTTTTCGAATTTCCGGTATCGAGTTTTTAAATATCGAATTTTCGAAAATCGAATATCGGAAATCCGAATAAGCAATATCGAATATCGGCTATCCAATATCCGATATCCGATTACCGAATATCGACTTTTCGAATTTCGGGTATCGAGTTTTTAAATTACGAATTTTCGAAAATCGAATATCGGATATCCGAATATGCAATATCGAATATCGTCTATCCAATATCCGATATCCGTTTACCAAATATCGAATATCGACTTTTCGAATTTCGGGTATCAAGTTTTTAAATATCGAATTTTCGAAAATCAAATATCGGATATCCGAATATCGAATATCGGCTATCTAATATCCGATATCCGATTACCGAATATCGAATATCGACTTTTCGAATTTCCGGTATCGAGTTTTTAAATATCGAATTTTCGAAAATCGAATATCGGAAATCCGAATAAGCAATATCGAATATCGGCTATCCAATATCCGATATCCGATAACCGAATATCGAATATCGACTTTTCGAATTTCCGGTATCGAGTTTTTAAATACCGAATTTTCGAATATCGGATATCCTAATATGCAATATCGAACATCGGCTATCCAATATCCGATATCCGTTTACCGAATATCGAATATCGACTTTTCGAATTTCCGGTATCGAGTTTTTAAATACCCAATTTTCGATAATCGAATATCGGATATCCGAATATGCAATATCGAATATCTGCTATCCAATATCCAATATCCGTTTACTGAATATCGAATATCGACTTTTCGAATTTCGGGTATCGAGTTTTTAAATATCGAATTTTCGAAAATCGAATATCGGATAGCCGAATATGCAATATCGAATATCGGCTATCCAATATCCGATATCCGATATCCATTTACCGAGTATCGAATATCGACTTTTTGAATTTCCGGTATTGAGTTTTTAAATACCGAATTTTCGAAAATCGAATATCGGATATCCAAATAAGCAATATCGTATATCGGCTATCCAATATCTGATTACCGATTATCGGATATCGACTTTTCGAATTTCCGGTATCGAGTTTTTAAATACCGAATTTTCGAAAATTAAATATCGGATATCCGAATATCGAATATCGGCTATCCAATATCCGATATCCGATTACCGAATATCGAATATCGACTTTTCGAATTTCCGGTATCGAGTTTTTAAATATCGAATTTTCGAAAATCGAATATCGGAAATCCGAATAAGCAATATCGAATATCGGCTATCCAATATCCGATATCCGATTACCGAATATCGACTTTTCGAATTTCGGGTATCGAGTTTTTAAATATCGAATTTTCGAAAATCGAATATCGGATATCCGAATATGCAATATCGAATATCGTCTATCCAATATCCGATATCCGTTTACCAAATATCGAATATCGACTTTTCGAATTTCGGGTATCGAGTTTTTAAATATCGAATTTTCGAAAATCAAATATCGGATATCCGAATATGCAATATCGAATATCGGCTATCCAATATCTGATTACCGATTATCGGATATCGACTTTTCGAATTTCCGGTATCGAGTTTTTAAATACCGAATTTTCGAAAATTAAATATCGGATATCCGAATATCGAATATCGGCTATCCAATATCCGAATATCGAATATCGACTTTTCGAATTTCCGGTATCGAGTTTTTAAATATCGAATTTTCGAAAATCGAATATCGGATATCCGAATAAGCAATATCGAATATCGGCTATCCAATATCCGATATCCGATAACCGAATATCGAATATCGACTTTTCGAATTTCCGGTATCGAGTTTTTAAATACCCAATTTTCGAAAATCGAATATACGATATCCGAATATGCAATTTCGAACATCTTCTATCCAATATCCGATATCCGTTTACCGAATTTCGAATATCGACTTTTCGAATTTCCGGTATCGAGTTTTTAAATACCGAATTTTCGAATATCGGATATCCTAATATGCAATATCGAACATCGGCTATCCAATATCCGATATCCGTTTACCGAATATCGAATATCGACTTTTCGAATTTCCGGTATCGAGTTTTTAAATACCGAATTTTCGATAATCGAATATCGGATATCCGAATATGCAATATCGAATATCTGCTATCCAATATCCAATATCCGTTTACTGAATATCGAATATCGACTTTTCGAATTTCGGGTATCGAGTTTTTAAATATCGAATTTTCGAAAATCGAATATCGGATATCCGAATATGCAATATCGAATATCGGCTATCCAATATCCGATATCCGATATCCATTTACCGAGTATCGAATATCGACTTTTTGAATTTCCGGTATTGAGTTTTTAAATACCGAATTTTCGAAAATCGAATATCGGATATCCAAATAAGCAATATCGTATATCGGCTATCCAATATCTGATTACCGATTATCGGATATCGACTTTTCGAATTTCCGGTATCGAGTTTTTAAATACCGAATTTTCGAAAATTAAATATCGGATATCCGAATATCGAATATCGGCTATCCAATATCCGATATCCGATTACCGAATATCGAATATCGACTTTTCGAATTTCCGGTATCGAGTTTTTAAATATCGAATTTTCGAAAATCGAATATCGGATATCCGAATATGCAATATCGAATATCGTCTATCCAATATCCGATATCCGTTTACACAATATCGAATATCGACTTTTCGAATTTCGGGTATCGAGTTTTTAAATATCGAATTTTCGAAAATCAAATATCGGATATCCGAATATGCAATATCGAATATCGGCTATCCAATATCTGATTACCGATTATCGGATATCGACTTTTCGAATTTCCGGTATCGAGTTTTTAAATATCGAATTTTCGAAAATCGAATATCGGAAATCCGAATAAGCAATATCGAATATCGGCTATCCAATATCCGATATCCGATAACCGAATATCGAATATCGACTTTTCGAATTTCCGGTATCGAGTTTTTAAATACCCAATTTTCGAAAATCGAATATACGATATCCGAATATGCAATTTCGAACATCTTCTATCCAATATCCGATATCCGTTTACCGAATTTCGAATATCGACTTTTCGAATTTCCGGTATCGAGTTTTTAAATACCGAATTTTCGAATATCGGATATCCTAATATGCAATATCGAACATCGGCTATCCAATATCCGATATCCGTTTACCGAATATCGAATATCGACTTTTCGAATTTCCGGTATCGAGTTTTTAAATACCGAATTTTCGATAATCGAATATCGGATATCCGAATATGCAATATCGAATATCTGCTATCCAATATCCAATATCCGTTTACTGAATATCGAATATCGACTTTTCGAATTTCGGGTATCGAGTTTTTAAATATCGAATTTTCGAAAATCGAATGTCGGATATCCGAATATGCAATATCGAATATCGGCTATCCAATATCCGATATCCGATATCCATTTACCGAGTATCGAATATCGACTTTTTGAATTTCCGGTATTGAGTTTTTAAATACCGAATTTTCGAAAATCGAATATCGGATATCCAAATAAGCAATATCGTATATCGGCTATCCAATATCTGATTACCGATTATCGGATATCGACTTTTCGAATTTCCGGTATCGAGTTTTTAAATACCGAATTTTCGAAAATTAAATATCGGATATCCGAATATCGAATATCGGCTATCCAATATCCGATATCCGATTACCGAATATCGAATATCGACTTTTCGAATTTCCGGTATCGAGTTTTTAAATATCGAATTTTCGAAAATCGAATATCGGAAATCCGAATAAGCAATATCGAATATCGGCTATCCAATATCCGATATCCGATTACCGAATATCGACTTTTCGAATTTCGGGTATCGAGTTTTTAAATATCGAATTTTCGAAAATCGAATATCGGATATCCGAATATGCAATATCGAATATCGTCTATCCAATATCCGATATCCGTTTACCAAATATCGAATATCGACTTTTCGAATTTCGTGTATCGAGTTTTTAAATATCGAATTTTCGCATAATAAGCAATATCGAATATCGGCTATCCAATATCTGATTACCGAATATCGAATATTGACTTTTCGAATTTCCGGTATCGAGTTTTTAAATATCGAATTTTCGAAAATCGAATATCGGATATCCGAATATGCAATATCGAATATCGGCTATCCAATATCCGATATCCGTTTACCGAATATCGAATATCGACTTTTCGAATTTCCGGTATCGAGTTTTTAAATATCGAATTTTCGAAAATCGAATATCGGAAATCCGAATAAGCAATATCGAATATCGGCTATCCAATATCCGATATCCGATTACCGAATATCGACTTTTCGAATTTCGGGTATCGAGTTTTTAAATATCGAATTTTCGAAAATCGAATATCGGATATCCGAATATGCAATATCGAATATCGTCTATCCAATATCCGATATCCGTTTACCAAATATCGAATATCGACTTTTCGAATTTCGGGTATCGAGTTTTTAAATATCGAATTTTCGCATAATAAGCAATATCGAATATCGGCTATCCAATATCTGATTACCGAATATCGAATATTGACTTTTCGAATTTCCGGTATCGAGTTTTTAAATATCGAATTTTCGAAAATCGAATATCGGATATCCGAATATGCAATATCGAATATCGGCTACACAATATCCGATATCCGCTTACCGAATATCGAATTTTCGAATTTCCGGTATCGAGGTTTCAAATAACGTATTTTCGAAAATCGAATATCGGATATCCGAATAAGCAATATCGAATATCGGCTATCCAATATCCGTTTACCAAATATCGAATATCGACTTTTCGAATTTCGGGTATCGAGTTTTTAAATATCGAATTTTCGAAAATCGAATAATTATCGGATATCCGAATAAGCAATATCGAATATCGACTTTTCGAATTTCCGGTATCGAGTTTTTAAATACCGAATTTACGAAAATCGATTATCGGATATCCGAATATGCAATATCGAATATAGGCTGTCCAATTTCCGATATCCGTTTACGGAATATCGAATATCGACTTTTCGAATTTCGGGTATCGAGTTTTTAAATATCGAATTTTCGAAAATCGAATATCGGATATCCGAATATGCAATATCGAATATCGGCTATCCAATATCCGATATCCGATTACCGAGTATCGAATATCGACTTTTTGAATTTCCGGTATTGAGTTTTTTAATACCGAATTTTCGAAAATCGAATATCGGATATCCAAATAAGCAATATCGTATATCGGCTATCCAATATCCGATTACCGAATATCGGATATCGACTTTTCAAATTTCCGGTATCGAGTTTTTAAATACCGAATTTTCGAAAATCAAATATCGGGTATCCGAATATGCAATATCGAATATCGGCTATCCAATATCCGATATCTGTTTACCGAATATCGACTTTTCGAATTTCCGGTATCGAGTTTTTAAATACCGAATTTTCGAAAATCGAATATCGGATATCCGAATATGCAATATCGAATATCAGCTATCCAATATCCGATATCCGTTTACCGAATATCGAATATCGACTTTTCGAATTTCCGGTATCGAGTTTTTAATACCGAATTTTCGAAAATCGAATATCGGATATCCGAATATGCAATATCGAATATCGGCTATCCAATATCCGATTTCCGAAAACCGAATATCGAATATCGACTTTTCGAATTTCCGGTATCGAGTTTTTAAATACCCAATTTTCGAAAATCGAATATACGATATCCGAATATGCAATTTCGAACATCTTCTATCCAATATCCGATATCCGTTTACCGAATTTCGAATATCGACTTTTCGAATTTCCGGTATCGAGTTTTTAAATACCGAATTTTCGAATATCGGATATCCTAATATGCAATATCGAACATCGGCTATCCAATATCCGATATCCGTTTACCGAATATCGAATATCGACTTTTCGAATTTCCGGTATCGAGTTTTTAAATACCGAATTTTCGATAATCGAATATCGGATATCCGAATATGCAATATCGAATATCTGCTATCCAATATCCAATATCCGTTTACTGAATATCGAATATCGACTTTTCGAATTTCGGGTATCGAGTTTTTAAATATCGAATTTTCGAAAATCGAATATCGGATATCCGAATATGCAATATCGAATATCGGCTATCCAATATCCGATATCCGATATCCATTTACCGAGTATCGAATATCGACTTTTTGAATTTCCGGTATTGAGTTTTTAAATACCGAATTTTCGAAAATCGAATATCGGATATCCAAATAAGCAATATCGGCTATCCAATATCCGATTACCGAATATCGGATATTGACTTTTCTAATTTCCGGTATCGAGTTTTTAAATACCGAATTTTCGAAAATTAAATATCGGATATCCGAATATCGAATATCGGCTATCCAATATCCGATATCCGATTACCGAATATCGAATATCGACTTTTCGAATTTCCGGTATCGAGTTTTTAAATATCGAATTTTCGAAAATCGAATATCGGAAATCCGAATAAGCAATATCGAATATCGGCTATCCAATATCCGATATCCGATATCCATTTACCGAGTATCGAATATCGACTTTTTGAATTTCCGGTATTGAGTTTTTAAATACCGAATTTTCGAAAATCGAATATCGGATATCCAAATAAGCAATATCGGCTATCCAATATCCGATTACCGAATATCGAATATTGACTTTTCGAATTTCCGGTATCGAGTTTTTAAATATCGAATTTTCGAAAATCGAATATCGGATATCCGAATATGCAATATCGAATATCGGCTATCCAATATCCGATATCCGTTTACCGAATATCGAATATCGACTTTTCGAATTTCCGGTATCGAGTTTTTAAATATCGAATTTTCGAAAATCGAATATCGGAAATCCGAATAAGCAATATCGAATATCGGCTATCCAATATCCGATATCCGTTTACCGAATATCGAATATCGACTTTTCGAATTTCGGGTATCGAGTTTTTAAATATCGAATTTTCGAAAATCGAATATCGGATATCCGAATATGCAATATCGAATATCGTCTATCCAATATCCGATATCCGTTTACCAAATATCGAATATCGACTTTTCGAATTTCGGGTATCGAGTTTTTAAATATCGAATTTTCGCATAATAAGCAATATCGAATATCGGCTATCCAATATCTGATTACCGAATATCGAATATTGACTTTTCGAATTTCCGGTATCGAGGTTTCAAATAACGTATTTTCGAAAATCGAATATCGGATATCCGAATAAGCAATATCGAATATCGGCTATCCAATATCCGTTTACCAAATATCGAATATCGACTTTTCGAATTTCGGGTATCGAGTTTTTAAATATCGAATTTTCGAAAATCGAATAATTATCGGATATCCGAATAAGCAATATCGAATATCGACTTTTCGAATTTCCGGTATCGAGTTTTTAAATACCGAATTTACGAAAATCGATTATCGGATATCCGAATATGCAATATCGAATATAGGCTGTCCAATTTCCGATATCCGTTTACGGAATATCGAATATCGACTTTTCGAATTTCGGGTATCGAGTTTTTAAATATCGAATTTTCGAAAATCGAATATCGGATATCCGAATATGCAATATCGAATATCGGCTATCCAATATCCGATATCCGATTACCGAGTATCGAATATCGACTTTTTGAATTTCCGGTATTGAGTTTTTTAATACCGAATTTTCGAAAATCGAATATCGGATATCCAAATAAGCAATATCGTATATCGGCTATCCAATATCCGATTACCGAATATCGGATATCGACTTTTCAAATTTCCGGTATCGAGTTTTTAAATACCGAATTTTCGAAAATCAAATATCGGGTATCCGAATATGCAATATCGAATATCGGCTATCCAATATCCGATATCTGTTTACCGAATATCGACTTTTCGAATTTCCGGTATCGAGTTTTTAAATACCGAATTTTCGAAAATCGAATATCGGATATCCGAATATGCAATATCGAATATCAGCTATCCAATATCCGATATCCGTTTACCGGATATCGAATATCGACTTTTCGAATTTCCGGTATCGAGTTTTTAATACCGAATTTTCGAAAATCGAATATCGGATATCCGAATATGCAATATCGAATATCGGCTATCCAATATCCGATTTCCGAAAACCGAATATCGAATATCGACTTTTCGAATTTCCGGTATCGAGTTTTTAAATACCCAATTTTCGAAAATCGAATATACGATATCCGAATATGCAATTTCGAACATCTTCTATCCAATATCCGATATCCGTTTACCGAATTTCGAATATCGACTTTTCGAATTTCCGGTATCGAGTTTTTAAATACCGAATTTTCGAATATCGGATATCCTAATATGCAATATCGAACATCGGCTATCCAATATCCGATATCCGTTTACCGAATATCGAATATCGACTTTTCGAATTTCCGGTATCGAGTTTTTAAATACCGAATTTTCGATAATCGAATATCGGATATCCGAATATGCAATATCGAATATCTGCTATCCAATATCCAATATCCGTTTACTGAATATCGAATATCGACTTTTCGAATTTCGGGTATCGAGTTTTTAAATATCGAATTTTCGAAAATCGAATATCGGATATCCGAATATGCAATATCGAATATCGGCTATCCAATATCCGATATCCATTTACCGAGTATCGAATATCGACTTTTTGAATTTCCGGTATTGAGTTTTTAAATACCGAATTTTCGAAAATCGAATATCGGATATCCAAATAAGCAATATCGTATATCGGCTATCCAATATCTGATTACCGATTATCGGATATCGACTTTTCGAATTTCCGGTATCGAGTTTTTAAATACCGAATTTTCGAAAATTAAATATCGGATATCCGAATATCGAATATCGGCTATCCAATATCCGATATCCGATTACCGAATATCGAATATCGACTTTTCGAATTTCCGGTATCGAGTTTTTAAATATCGAATTTTCGAAAATCGAATATCGGAAATCCGAATAAGCAATATCGAATATCGGCTATCCAATATCCGATATCCGATTACCGAATATCGACTTTTCGAATTTCGGGTATCGAGTTTTTAAATATCGAATTTTCGAAAATCGAATATCGGATATCCGAATATGCAATATCGAATATCGTCTATCCAATATCCGATATCCGTTTACCAAATATCGAATATCGACTTTTCGAATTTCGGGTATCGAGTTTTTAAATATCGAATTTTCGAAAATCAAATATCGGATATCCGAATATGCAATATCGAATATCGGCTATCCAATATCTGATTACCGATTATCGGATATCGACTTTTCGAATTTCCGGTATCGAGTTTTTAAATACCGAATTTTCGAAAATTAAATATCGGATATCCGAATATCGAATATCGGCTATCCAATATCCGATATCCGATTACCGAATATCGAATATCGACTTTTCGAATTTCCGGTATCGAGTTTTTAAATATCGAATTTTCGAAAATCGAATATCGGAAATCCGAATAAGCAATATCGAATATCGGCTATCCAATATCTGATTACCGATTATCGGATATCGACTTTTCGAATTTCCGGTATCGAGTTTTTAAATACCGAATTTTCGAAAATTAAATATCGGATATCCGAATATCGAATATCGGCTATCCAATATCCGATATCCGATTACCGAATATCGAATATCGACTTTTCGAATTTCCGGTATCGAGTTTTTAAATACCCAATTTATGAAAATCGAATATACGATATCCGAATATGCAATTTCGAACATCTTCTATCCAATATCCGATATCCGTTTACCGAATTTCGAATATCGACTTTTCGAATTTCCGGTATCGAGTTTTTAAATACCGAATTTTCGAATATCGGATATCCTAATATGCAATATCGAACATCGGCTATCCAATATCCGATATCCGTTTACCGAATATCGACTTTTCGAATTTCCGGTATCGAGTTTTTAATACCGAATTTTCGAAAATCGAATATCGGATATCCGAATATGCAATATCGAATATCGGCTATCCAATATCCGATTTCCGAAAACCGAATATCGAATATCGACTTTTCGAATTTCCGGTATCGAGTTTTTAAATACCCAATTTTCGAAAATCGAATATACGATATCCGAATATGCAATTTCGAACATCTTCTATCCAATATCCGATATCCGTTTACCGAATTTCGAATATCGACTTTTCGAATTTCCGGTATCGAGTTTTTAAATACCGAATTTTCGAATATCGGATATCCTAATATGCAATATCGAACATCGGCTATCCAATATCCGATATCCGTTTACCGAATATCGAATATCGACTTTTCGAATTTCCGGTATCGAGTTTTTAAATACCGAATTTTCGATAATCGAATATCGGATATCCGAATATGCAATATCGAATATCTGCTATCCAATATCCAATATCCGTTTACTGAATATCGAATATCGACTTTTCGAATTTCGGGTATCGAGTTTTTAAATATCGAATTTTCGAAAATCGAATATCGGATATCCGAATATGCAATATCGAATATCGGCTATCCAATATCCGATATCCGATATCCATTTACCGAGTATCGAATATCGACTTTTTGAATTTCCGGTATTGAGTTTTTAAATACCGAATTTTCGAAAATCGAATATCGGATATCCAAATAAGCAATATCGGCTATCCAATATCCGATTACCGAATATCGGATATTGACTTTTCTAATTTCCGGTATCGAGTTTTTAAATACCGAATTTTCGAAAATCAAATATCGGATATCCGAATATGCAATATCGAATATCAGCTATCCAATATCCGATATCCGTTTACCGAATATCGAATATCGACTTTTCGAATTTCCGGTATCGAGTTTTTAAATACCCAATTTTCGAAAATCGAATATACGATATCCGAATATGCAATTTCGAACATCTTCTATCCAATATCCGATATCCGTTTACCGAATTTCGAATATCGACTTTTCGAATTTCCGGTATCGAGTTTTTAAATACCGAATTTTCGAATATCGGATATCCTAATATGCAATATCGAACATCGGCTATCCAATATCCGATATCCGTTTACCGAATATCGAATATCGACTTTTCGAATTTCCGGTATCGAGTTTTTAAATACCGAATTTTCGATAATCGAATATCGGATATCCGAATATGCAATATCGAATATCTGCTATCCAATATCCAATATCCGTTTACTGAATATCGAATATCGACTTTTCGAATTTCGGGTATCGAGTTTTTAAATATCGAATTTTCGAAAATCGAATATCGGATATCCGAATATGCAATATCGAATATCGGCTATCCAATATCCGATATCCATTTACCGAGTATCGAATATCGACTTTTTGAATTTCCGGTATTGAGTTTTTAAATACCGAATTTTCGAAAATCGAATATCGGATATCCAAATAAGCAATATCGTATATCGGCTATCCAATATCTGATTACCGATTATCGGATATCGACTTTTCGAATTTCCGGTATCGAGTTTTTAAATACCGAATTTTCGAAAATTAAATATCGGATATCCGAATATCGAATATCGGCTATCCAATATCCGATATCCGATTACCGAATATCGAATATCGACTTTTCGAATTTCCGGTATCGAGTTTTTAAATATCGAATTTTCGAAAATCGAATATCGGAAATCCGAATAAGCAATATCGAATATCGGCTATCCAATATCCGATATCCGATTACCGAATATCGACTTTTCGAATTTCGGGTATCGAGTTTTTAAATATCGAATTTTCGAAAATCGAATATCGGATATCCGAATATGCAATATCGAATATCGTCTATCCAATATCCGATATCCGTTTACCAAATATCGAATATCGACTTTTCGAATTTCGGGTATCGAGTTTTTAAATATCGAATTTTCGAAAATCAAATATCGGATATCCGAATATGCAATATCGAATATCGGCTATCCAATATCTGATTACCGATTATCGGATATCGACTTTTCGAATTTCCGGTATCGAGTTTTTAAATACCGAGTTTTCGAAAATTAAATATCGGATATCCGAATATCGAATATCGGCTATCCAATATCCGATATCCGATTACCGAATATCGAATATCGACTTTTCGAATTTCCGGTATCGAGTTTTTAAATATCGAATTTTCGAAAATCGAATATCGGAAATCCGAATAAGCAATATCGAATATCGGCTATCCAATATCTGATTACCGATTATCGGATATCGACTTTTCGAATTTCCGGTATCGAGTTTTTAAATACCGAATTTTCGAAAATTAAATATCGGATATCCGAATATCGAATATCGGCTATCCAATATCCGATATCCGATTACCGAATATCGAATATCGACTTTTCGAATTTCCGGTATCGAGTTTTTAAATACCCAATTTATGAAAATCGAATATACGATATCCGAATATGCAATTTCGAACATCTTCTATCCAATATCCGATATCCGTTTACCGAATTTCGAATATCGACTTTTCGAATTTCCGGTATCGAGTTTTTAAATACCGAATTTTCGAATATCGGATATCCTAATATGCAATATCGAACATCGGCTATCCAATATCCGATATCCGTTTACCGAATATCGACTTTTCGAATTTCCGGTATCGAGTTTTTAAATACCGAATTTTCGATAATCGAATATCGGATATCCGAATATGCAATATCGAATATCTGCTATCCAATATCCAATATCCGTTTACTGAATATCGAATATCGACTTTTCGAATTTCGGGTATCGAGTTTTTAAATATCGAATTTTCGAAAATCGAATGTCGGATATCCGAATATGCAATATCGAATATCGGCTATCCAATATCCGATATCCGATATCCATTTACCGAGTATCGAATATCGACTTTTTGAATTTCCGGTATTGAGTTTTTAAATACCGAATTTTCGAAAATCGAATATCGGATATCCAAATAAGCAATATCGTATATCGGCTATCCAATATCTGATTACCGATTATCGGATATCGACTTTTCGAATTTCCGGTATCGAGTTTTTAAATACCGAATTTTCGAAAATTAAATATCGGATATCCGAATATCGAATATCGGCTATCCAATATCCGATATCCGATTACCGAATATCGAATATCGACTTTTCGAATTTCCGGTATCGAGTTTTTAAATATCGAATTTTCGAAAATCGAATATCGGAAATCCGAATAAGCAATATCGAATATCGGCTATCCAATATCCGATATCCGATTACCGAATATCGACTTTTCGAATTTCGGGTATCGAGTTTTTAAATATCGAATTTTCGAAAATCGAATATCGGATATCCGAATATGCAATATCGAATATCGTCTATCCAATATCCGATATCCGTTTACCAAATATCGAATATCGACTTTTCGAATTTCGTGTATCGAGTTTTTAAATATCGAATTTTCGCATAATAAGCAATATCGAATATCGGCTATCCAATATCTGATTACCGAATATCGAATATCGACTTTTCGAATTTCCGGTATCGAGTTTTTAAATACCGAATTTTCGATAATCGAATATCGGATATCCGAATATGCAATATCGAATATCTGCTATCCAATATCCAATATCCGTTTACTGAATATCGAATATCGACTTTTCGAATTTCGGGTATCGAGTTTTTAAATATCGAATTTTCGAAAATCGAATATCGGATATCCGAATATGCAATATCGAATATCGGCTATCCAATATCCGATATCCGATATCCATTTACCGAGTATCGAATATCGACTTTTTGAATTTCCGGTATTGAGTTTTTAAATACCGAATTTTCGAAAATCGAATATCGGATATCCAAATAAGCAATATCGTATATCGGCTATCCAATATCCGATTACCGAATATCGGATATTGACTTTTCTAATTTCCGGTATCGAGTTTTTAAATACCGAATTTTCGAAAATCAAATATCGGATATCCGAATATGCAATATCGAATATCAGCTATCCAATATCCGATATCCGTTTACCGAATATCGAATATCGACTTTTCGAATTTCCGGTATCGAGTTTTTAAATACCCAATTTTCGAAAATCGAATATACGATATCCGAATATGCAATTTCGAACATCTTCTATCCAATATCCGATATCCGTTTACCGAATTTCGAATATCGACTTTTCGAATTTCCGGTATCGAGTTTTTAAATACCGAATTTTCGAATATCGGATATCCTAATATGCAATATCGAACATCGGCTATCCAATATCCGATATCCGTTTACCGAATATCGAATATCGACTTTTCGAATTTCCGGTATCGAGTTTTTAAATACCGAATTTTCGATAATCGAATATCGGATATCCGAATATGCAAAATCGAATATCTGCTATCCAATATCCAATATCCGTTTACTGAATATCGAATATCGACTTTTCGAATTTCCGGTATCGAGTTTTTAAATACCGAATTTTCGATAATCGAATATCGGATATCCGAATATGCAATATCGAATATCTGCTATCCAATATCCGATATCCGTTTACCGAATATCGAATATCGACTTTTCGAATTTCGGGTATCGAGTTTTTAAATATCGAATTTTCGAAAATCGAATATCGGATATCCGAATATGCAATATCGAATATCGTCTATCCAATATCCGATATCCGTTTACCAAATATCGAATATCGACTTTTCGAATTTCGGGTATCGAGTTTTTAAATATCGAATTTTCGCATAATAAGCAATATCGAATACCGGCTATCCAATATCTGATTACCGAATATCGAATATTGACTTTTCGAATTTCCGGTATCGAGTTTTTAAATATCGAATTTTCGAAAATCGAATATCGGATATCCGAATATGCAATATCGAATATCGGCTATACAATATCCGATATCCGCTTACCGAATATCGAATTTTCGAATTTCCGGTATCGAGGTTTCAAATAACGTATTTTCGAAAATCGAATATCGGATATCCGAATAAGCAATATCGAATATCGGCTATCCAATATCCCATATCCGTTTACCGAATATCGAATACCGACTTTTCGAATTTCGGGTATCGAGTTTTTAAATATCGAATTTTCGAAAATCGAATATCGGATATCCGAATAAGCAATATCGAATATCGACTTTTCGAATTTCCGGTATCGAGTTTTTAAATACCGAATTTACGAAAATCGATTATCGGATATCCGAATATGCAATATCGAATATAGGCTATCCAATATCCGATATCCGTTTACGGAATATCGAATATCGACTTTTCGAATTTCGGGTATCGAGTTTTTAAATATCAATTTTCGAAAATCGAATATCGGATATCCGAATATGCAATATCGAATATCGGCTATCCAATATCCGATATCCGATTACCGAGTATCGAATATCGTCATTTTGAATTTCCGGTATTGAGTTTTTAAATACCGAATTTTCGAAAATCGAATATCGGATATCCAAATGAGCAATATCGTATATCGGCTATCCAATATCCGATTACCGAATATCGGATATCGACTTGTCAAATTTCCGGTATCGAGTTTTTAAATACCGAATTTTCAAAAATCAAATATCGGATATCCGAATATGCAATATCGAATATCGGCTATCCAATATCCGATATCCGTTTACCGAATATCGACTTTTCGAATTTCCGGTATCGAGTTTTTAAATACCGAATTTTCGAAAATCGAATATCGGATATCCGAATATGCAATATCGAATATCAGCTATCCAATATCCGATATCCGTTTACCGAATATCGAATATCGACTTTTCGAATTTCCGGTATCGAGTTTTTAATACCGAATTTTCGAAAACCGAATATCGGATATCCGAATATGCAATATCGAATATCGGCTATCCAATATCCGATATCCGATAACCGAATATCGAATATCGACTTTTCGAATTTCCGGTATCGAGTTTTTAAATACCCAATTTTCGAAAATCGAATATCAGATATCCAAATAAGCAATATCGTATATCGGCTATCCAATATCTGATTACCGATTATCGGATATCGACTTTTCGAATTTCCGGTATCGAGTTTTTAAATACCGAATTTTCGAAAATTAAATATCGGATATCCGAATATCGAATATCGGCTATCCAATATCCGATATCCGATTACCGAATATCGACTTTTCGAATTTCCGGTATCGAGTTTTTAAATACCGAATTTTCGAATATCGGATATCCTAATATGCAATATCGAACATCGGCTATCCAATATCCGATATCCGTTTACCGAATATCGAATATCGACTTTTCGAATTTCCGGTATCGAGTTTTTAAATACCGAATTTTTGATAATCGAATATCGGATATCCGAATATGCAATATCGAATATCTGCTATCCAATATCCAATATCCGTTTACTGAATATCGAATATCGACTTTTCGAATTTGGGGTATCGAGTTTTTAAATATCGAATATTCGAAAATCGAATATCGGATATCCGAATATGCAATATCGAATATCGGCTATCCAATATCCGATATCCGATATCCATTTACCGATTATCGAATATCGACTTTTTGAATTTCCGGTATTGAGTTTTTAAATACCGAATTTTCGAAAATCGAATATCGGATATCCGAATATGCAATATCGAATATCAGCTATCCAATATCCGATATCCGTTTACCGAATATCGAATATCGACTTTTCGAATTTCCGGTATCGAGTTTTTAAATATCGAATTTTCGAAAATCGAATATCGGAAATCCGAATAAGCAATATCGAATATCGGCTATCCAATATCCGATATCCGATTACCGAATATCGACTTTTCGAATTTCCGGTATCGAGTTTTTAAATATCGAATTTTCGAAAATCGAATATCGGAAATCCGAATAAGCAATATCGAATATCGGCTATCCAATATCCGATATCCGATAACCGAATATCGAATATCGACTTTTCGAATTTCCGGTATCGAGTTTTTAAATACCCAATTTTCGAAAATCGAATATACGATATCCGAATATGCAATTTCGAACATCTTCTATCCAATATCCGATATCCGTTTACCGAATTTCGAATATCGACTTTTCGAATTTCCGGTATCGAGTTTTTAAATACCGAATTTTCGAATATCGGATATCCTAATATGCAATATCGAACATCGGCTATCCAATATCCGATATCCGTTTACCGAATATCGAATATCGACTTTTCGAATTTCCGGTATCGAGTTTTTAAATACCGAATTTTCGATAATCGAATATCGGATATCCGAATATGCAATATCGAATATCTGCTATCCAATATCCAATATCCGTTTACTGAATATCGAATATCGACTTTTCGAATTTCGGGTATCGAGTTTTTAAATATCGAATTTTCGAAAATCGAATATCGGATATCCGAATATGCAATATCGAATATCGGCTATCCAATATCCGATATCCGATATCCATTTACCGAGTATCGAATATCGACTTTTTGAATTTCCGGTATTGAGTTTTTAAATACCGAATTTTCGAAAATCGAATATCGGATATCCAAATAAGAAATATCGTATATCGGCTATCCAATATCTGATTACCGATTATCGGATATCGACTTTTCGAATTTCCGGTATCGAGTTTTTAAATACCGAATTTTCGAAAATTAAATATCGGATATCCGAATATCGAATATCGGCTATCCAATATCCGATATCCGATTACCGAATATCGAATATCGACTTTTCGAATTTCCGGTATCGAGTTTTTAAATATCGAATTTTCGAAAATCGAATATCGGATATCCGAATATGCAATATCGAATATCGTCTATCCAATATCCGATATCCGTTTACCAAATATCGAATATCGACTTTTCGAATTTCGGGTATCGAGTTTTTAAATATCGAATTTTCGAAAATCAAATATCGGATATCCGAATATGCAATATCGAATATCGGCTATCCAATATCTGATTACCGATTATCGGATATCGACTTTTCGAATTTCCGGTATCGAGTTTTTAAATACCGAATTTTCGAAAATTAAATATCGGATATCCGAATATCGAATATCGGCTATCCAATATCCGATATCCGATTACCGAATATCGAATATCGACTTTTCGAATTTCCGGTATCGAGTTTTTAAATATCGAATTTTCGAAAATCGAATATCGGAAATCCGAATAAGCAATATCGAATATCGGCTATCCAATATCCGATATCCGATAACCGAATATCGAATATCGACTTTTCGAATTTCCGGTATCGAGTTTTTAAATATCGAATTTTCGAAAATCGAATATCGGAAATCCGAATAAGCAATATCGAATATCGGCTATCCAATATCCGATATCCGATTACCGAATATCGACTTTTCGAATTTCCGGTATCGAGTTTTTAAATATCGAATTTTCGAAAATCGAATATCGGAAATCCGAATAAGCAATATCGAATATCGGCTATCCAATATCCGATATCCGATAACCGAATATCGAATATCGACTTTTCGAATTTCCGGTATCGAGTTTTTAAATACCCAATTTTCGAAAATCGAATATACGATATCCGAATATGCAATTTCGAACATCTTCTATCCAATATCCGATATCCGTTTACCGAATTTCGAATATCGACTTTTCGAATTTCCGGTATCGAGTTTTTAAATACCGAATTTTCGAATATCGGATATCCTAATATGCAATATCGAACATCGGCTATCCAATATCCGATATCCGTTTACCGAATATCGAATATCGACTTTTCGAATTTCCGGTATCGAGTTTTTAAATACCGAATTTTCGATAATCGAATATCGGATATCCGAATATGCAATATCGAATATCTGCTATCCAATATCCAATATCCGTTTACTGAATATCGAATATCGACTTTTCGAATTTCGGGTATCGAGTTTTTAAATATCGAATTTTCGAAAATCGAATATCGGATATCCGAATATGCAATATCGAATATCGGCTATCCAATATCCGATATCCGATATCCATTTACCGAGTATCGAATATCGACTTTTTGAATTTCCGGTATTGAGTTTTTAAATACCGAATTTTCGAAAATCGAATATCGGATATCCAAATAAGAAATATCGTATATCGGCTATCCAATATCTGATTACCGATTATCGGATATCGACTTTTCGAATTTCCGGTATCGAGTTTTTAAATACCGAATTTTCGAAAATTAAATATCGGATATCCGAATATCGAATATCGGCTATCCAATATCCGATATCCGATTACCGAATATCGAATATCGACTTTTCGAATTTCCGGTATCGAGTTTTTAAATATCGAATTTTCGAAAATCGAATATCGGATATCCGAATATGCAATATCGAATATCGTCTATCCAATATCCGATATCCGTTTACCAAATATCGAATATCGACTTTTCGAATTTCGGGTATCGAGTTTTTAAATATCGAATTTTCGAAAATCAAATATCGGATATCCGAATATGCAATATCGAATATCGGCTATCCAATATCTGATTACCGATTATCGGATATCGACTTTTCGAATTTCCGGTATCGAGTTTTTAAATACCGAATTTTCGAAAATTAAATATCGGATATCCGAATATCGAATATCGGCTATCCAATATCCGATATCCGATAACCGAATATCGAATATCGACTTTTCGAATTTCCGGTATCGAGTTTTTAAATACCCAATTTTCGAAAATCGAATATACGATATCCGAATATGCAATTTCGAACATCTTCTATCCAATATCCGATATCCGTTTACCGAATTTCGAATATCGACTTTTCGAATTTCCGGTATCGAGTTTTTAAATACCGAATTTTCGAATATCGGATATCCTAATATGCAATATCGAACATCGGCTATCCAATATCCGATATCCGTTTACCGAATATCGAATATCGACTTTTCGAATTTCCGGTATCGAGTTTTTAAATACCGAATTTTCGATAATCGAATATCGGATATCCGAATATGCAATATCGAATATCTGCTATCCAATATCCGTTTACTGAATATCGAATATCGACTTTTCGAATTTCGGGTATCGAGTTTTTAAATATCGAATTTTCGAAAATCGAATATCGGATATCCGAATATGCAATATCGAATATCGGCTATCCAATATCCGATATCCGATATCCATTTACCGAGTATCGAATATCGACTTTTTGAATTTCCGGTATTGAGTTTTTAAATACCGAATTTTCGAAAATCGAATATCGGATATCCAAATAAGAAATATCGTATATCGGCTATCCAATATCTGATTACCGATTATCGGATATCGACTTTTCGAATTTCCGGTATCGAGTTTTTAAATACCGAATTTTCGAAAATTAAATATCGGATATCCGAATATCGAATATCGGCTATCCAATATCCGATATCCGATTACCGAATATCGAATATCGACTTTTCGAATTTCCGGTATCGAGTTTTTAAATATCGAATTTTCGAAAATCGAATATCGGATATCCGAATATGCAATATCGAATATCGTCTATCCAATATCCGATATCCGTTTACCAAATATCGAATATCGACTTTTCGAATTTCGGGTATCGAGTTTTTAAATATCGAATTTTCGAAAATCAAATATCGGATATCCGAATATGCAATATCGAATATCGGCTATCCAATATCTGATTACCGATTATCGGATATCGACTTTTCGAATTTCCGGTATCGAGTTTTTAAATACCGAATTTTCGAAAATTAAATATCGGATATCCGAATATCGAATATCGGCTATCCAATATCCGATATCCGATTACCGAATATCGAATATCGACTTTTCGAATTTCCGGTATCGAGTTTTTAAATATCGAATTTTCGAAAATCGAATATCGGAAATCCGAATAAGCAATATCGAATATCGGCTATCCAATATCCGATATCCGATAACCGAATATCGAATATCGACTTTTCGAATTTCCGGTATCGAGTTTTTAAATACCCAATTTTCGAAAATCGAATATACGATATCCGAATATGCAATTTCGAACATCTTCTATCCAATATCCGATATCCGTTTACCGAATTTCGAATATCGACTTTTCGAATTTCCGGTATCGAGTTTTTAAATACCGAATTTTCGAATATCGGATATCCTAATATGCAATATCGAACATCGGCTATCCAATATCCGATATCCGTTTACCGAATATCGAATATCGACTTTTCGAATTTCCGGTATCGAGTTTTTAAATACCGAATTTTCGATAATCGAATATCGGATATCCGAATATGCAATATCGAATATCTGCTATCCAATATCCAATATCCGTTTACTGAATATCGAATATCGACTTTTCGAATTTCGGGTATCGAGTTTTTAAATATCGAATTTTCGAAAATCGAATGTCGGATATCCGAATATGCAATATCGAATATCGGCTATCCAATATCCGATATCCGATATCCATTTACCGAGTATCGAATATCGACTTTTTGAATTTCCGGTATTGAGTTTTTAAATACCGAATTTTCGAAAATCGAATATCGGATATCCAAATAAGCAATATCGTATATCGGCTATCCAATATCTGATTACCGATTATCGGATATCGACTTTTCGAATTTCCGGTATCGAGTTTTTAAATACCGAATTTTCGAAAATTAAATATCGGATATCCGAATATCGAATATCGGCTATCCAATATCCGATATCCGATTACCGAATATCGAATATCGACTTTTCGAATTTCCGGTATCGAGTTTTTAAATATCGAATTTTCGAAAATCGAATATCGGAAATCCGAATAAGCAATATCGAATATCGGCTATCCAATATCCGATATCCGATTACCGAATATCGACTTTTCGAATTTCGGGTATCGAGTTTTTAAATATCGAATTTTCGAAAATCGAATATCGGATATCCAAATAAGCAATATCGTATATCGGCTATCCAATATCCGATTACCGAATATCGGATATTGACTTTTCTAATTTCCGGTATCGAGTTTTTAAATACCGAATTTTCGAAAATCAAATATCGGATATCCGAATATGCAATATCGAATATCAGCTATCCAATATCCGATATCCGTTTACCGAATATCGAATATCGACTTTTCGAATTTCCGGTATCGAGTTTTTAAATACCCAATTTTCGAAAATCGAATATACGATATCCGAATATGCAATTTCGAACTTCTTCTATCCAATATCCGATATCCGTTTACCGAATTTCGAATATCGACTTTTCGAATTTCCGGTATCGAGTTTTTAAATACCGAATTTTCGAATATCGGATATCCTAATATGCAATATCGAACATCGGCTATCCAATATCCGATATCCGTTTACCGAATATCGAATATCGACTTTTCGAATTTCCGGTATCGAGTTTTTAAATACCGAATTTTCGATAATCGAATATCGGATATCCGAATATGCAATATCGAATATCTGCTATCCAATATCCAATATCCGTTTACTGAATATCGAATATCGACTTTTCGAATTTCCGGTATCGAGTTTTTAAATACCGAATTTTCGATAATCGAATATCGGATATCCGAATATGCAATATCGAATATCTGCTATCCAATATCCGATATCCGTTTACCGAATATCGAATATCGACTTTTCGAATTTCGGGTATCGAGTTTTTAAATATCGAATTTTCGAAAATCGAATATCGGATATCCGAATATGCAATATCGAATATCGTCTATCCAATATCCGATATCCGTTTACCAAATATCGAATATCGACTTTTCGAATTTCAGGTATCGAGTTTTTAAATATCGAATTTTCGCATAATAAGCAATATCGAATACCGGCTATCCAATATCTGATTACCGAATATCGAATATTGACTTTTCGAATTTCCGGTATCGAGTTTTTAAATATCGAATTTTCGAAAATCGAATATCGGATATCCGAATATGCAATATCGAATATCGGCTATACAATATCCGATATCCGCTTACCGAATATCGAATTTTCGAATTTCCGGTATCGAGGTTTCAAATAACGTATTTTCGAAAATCGAATATCGGATATCCGAATAAGCAATATCGAATATCGGCTATCCAATATCCCATATCCGTTTACCGAATATCGAATACCGACTTTTCGAATTTCGGGTATCGAGTTTTTAAATATCGAATTTTCGAAAATCGAATATCGGATATCCGAATAAGCAATATCGAATATCGACTTTTCGAATTTCCGGTATCGAGTTTTTAAATACCGAATTTACGAAAATCGATTATCGGATATCCGAATATGCAATATCGAATATAGGCTATCCAATATCCGATATCCGTTTACGGAATATCGAATATCGACTTTTCGAATTTCGGGTATCGAGTTTTTAAATATCAATTTTCGAAAATCGAATATCGGATATCCGAATATGCAATATCGAATATCGGCTATCCAATATCCGATATCCGATTACCGAGTATCGAATATCGTCATTTTGAATTTCCGGTATTGAGTTTTTAAATACCGAATTTTCGAAAATCGAATATCGGATATCCAAATGAGCAATATCGTATATCGGCTATACAATATCCGATTACCGAATATCGGATATCGACTTGTCAAATTTCCGGTATCGAGTTTTTAAATACCGAATTTTCAAAAATCAAATATCGGATATCCGAATATGCAATATCGAATATCGGCTATCCAATATCCGATATCCGTTTACCGAATATCGACTTTTCGAATTTCCGGTATCGAGTTTTTAAATACCGAATTTTCGAAAATCGAATATCGGATATCCGAATATGCAATATCGAATATCAGCTATCCAATATCCGATATCCGTTTACCGAATATCGAATATCGACTTTTCGAATTTCCGGTATCGAGTTTTTAATACCGAATTTTCGAAAACCGAATATCGGATATCCGAATATGCAATATCGAATATCGGCTATCCAATATCCGATAACCGAATATCGAATATCGACTTTTCGAATTTCCGGTATCGAGTTTTTAAATACCCAATTTTCGAAAATCGAATATCAGATATCCAAATAAGCAATATCGTATATCGGCTATCCAATATCTGATTACCGATTATCGGATATCGACTTTTCGAATTTCCGGTATCGAGTTTTTAAATACCGAATTTTCGAAAATTAAATATCGGATATCCGAATATCGAATATCGGCTATCCAATATCCGATATCCGATTACCGAATATCGACTTTTCGAATTTCCGGTATCGAGTTTTTAAATACCGAATTTTCGATAATCGAATATCGGATATCCGAATATGCAATATCGAATATCTGCTATCCAATATCCGATATCCGTTTACCGAATTTCGAATATCGACTTTTCGAATTTCCGGTATCGAGTTTTTAAATACCGAATTTTCGAATATCGGATATCCTAATATGCAATATCGAACATCGGCTATCCAATATCCGATATCCGTTTACCGAATATCGAATATCGACTTTTCGAATTTCCGGTATCGAGTTTTTAAATACCGAATTTTCGATAATCGAATATCGGATATCCGAATATGCAATATCGAATATCTGCTATCCAATATCCAATATCCGTTTACTGAATATCGAATATCGACTTTTCGAATTTGGGGTATCGAGTTTTTAAATATCGAATATTCGAAAATCGAATATCGGATATCCGAATATGCAATATCGAATATCGGCTATCCAATATCCGATATCCGATATCCATTTACCGATTATCGAATATCGACTTTTTGAATTTCCGGTATTGAGTTTTTAAATACCGAATTTTCGAAAATCGAATATCGGATATCCAAATAAGCAATATCGTATATCGGCTATCCAATATCCGATTACCGAATATCGGATATTGACTTTTCTAATTTCCGGTATCGAGTTTTTAAATACCGAATTTTCGAAAATCAAATATCGGATATCCGAATATGCAATATCGAATATCAGCTATCCAATATCCGATATCCGTTTACCGAATATCGAATATCGACTTTTCGAATTTCCGGTATCGAGTTTTTAAATATCGAATTTTCGAAAATCGAATATAGGAAATCCGAATAAGCAATATCGAATATCGGCTATCCAATATCCGATATCCGATTACCGAATATCGACTTTTCGAATTTCCGGTATCGAGTTTTTAAATATCGAATTTTCGAAAATCGAATATCGGAAATCCGAATAAGCAATATCGAATATCGGCTATCCAATATCCGATATCCGATAACCGAATATCGAATATCGACTTTTCGAATTTCCGGTATCGAGTTTTTAAATACCCAATTTTCGAAAATCGAATATACGATATCCGAATATGCAATTTCGAACATCTTCTATCCAATATCCGATATCCGTTTACCGAATTTCGAATATCGACTTTTCGAATTTCCGGTATCGAGTTTTTAAATACCGAATTTTCGAATATCGGATATCCTAATATGCAATATCGAACATCGGCTATCCAATATCCGATATCCGTTTACCGAATATCGAATATCGACTTTTCGAATTTCCGGTATCGAGTTTTTAAATACCGAATTTTCGATAATCGAATATCGGATATCCGAATATGCAATATCGAATATCTGCTATCCAATATCCAATATCCGTTTACTGAATATCGAATATCGACTTTTCGAATTTCGGGTATCGAGTTTTTAAATATCGAATTTTCGAAAATCGAATATCGGATATCCGAATATGCAATATCGAATATCGGCTATCCAATATCCGATATCCGATATCCATTTACCGAGTATCGAATATCGACTTTTTGAATTTCCGGTATTGAGTTTTTAAATACCGAATTTTCGAAAATCGAATATCGGATATCCAAATAAGCAATATCGTATATCGGCTATCCAATATCTGATTACCGATTATCGGATATCGACTTTTCGAATTTCCGGTATCGAGTTTTTAAATACCGAATTTTCGAAAATTAAATATCGGATATCCGAATATCGAATATCGGCTATCCAATATCCGATATCCGATTACCGAATATCGAATATCGACTTTTCGAATTTCCGGTATCGAGTTTTTAAATATCGAATTTTCGAAAATCGAATATCGGATATCCGAATAATATGCAATATCGAATATCGTCTATCCAATATCCGATATCCGTTTACCAAATATCGAATATCGACTTTTCGAATTTCGGGTATCGAGTTTTTAAATATCGAATTTTCGAAAATCAAATATCGGATATCCGAATATGCAATATCGAATATCGGCTATCCAATATCTGATTACCGATTATCGGATATCGACTTTTCGAATTTCCGGTATCGAGTTTTTAAATACCGAATTTTCGAAAATTAAATATCGGATATCCGAATATCGAATATCGGCTATCCAATATCCGATATCCGATTACCGAATATCGAATATCGACTTTTCGAATTTCCGGTATCGAGTTTTTAAATATCGAATTTTCGAAAATCGAATATCGGAAATCCGAATAAGCAATATCGAATATCGGCTATCCAATATCCGATATCCGATATCCGATAACCGAATATCGAATATCGACTTTTCGAATTTCCGGTATCGAGTTTTTAAATACCCAATTTTCGAAAATCGAATATACGATATCCGAATATGCAATTTCGAACATCTTCTATCCAATATCCGATATCCGTTTACCGAATTTCGAATATCGACTTTTCGAATTTCCGGTATCGAGTTTTTAAATACCGAATTTTCGAATATCGGATATCCTAATATGCAATATCGAACATCGGCTATCCAATATCCGATATCCGTTTACCGAATATCGAATATCGACTTTTCGAATTTCCGGTATCGAGTTTTTAAATACCGAATTTTCGATAATCGAATATCGGATATCCGAATATGCAATATCGAATATCTGCTATCCAATATCCAATATCCGTTTACTGAATATCGAATATCGACTTTTCGAATTTCGGGTATCGAGTTTTTAAATATCGAATTTTCGAAAATCGAATGTCGGATATCCGAATATGCAATATCGAATATCGGCTATCCAATATCCGATATCCGATATCCATTTACCGAGTATCGAATATCGACTTTTTGAATTTCCGGTATTGAGTTTTTAAATACCGAATTTTCGAAAATCGAATATCGGATATCCAAATAAGCAATATCGTATATCGGCTATCCAATATCTGATTACCGATTATCGGATATCGACTTTTCGAATTTCCGGTATCGAGTTTTTAAATACCGAATTTTCGAAAATTAAATATCGGATATCCGAATATCGAATATCGGCTATCCAATATCCGATATCCGATTACCGAATATCGAATATCGACTTTTCGAATTTCCGGTATCGAGTTTTTAAATATCGAATTTTCGAAAATCGAATATCGGAAATCCGAATAAGCAATATCGAATATCGGCTATCCAATATCCGATATCCGATTACCGAATATCGACTTTTCGAATTTCGGGTATCGAGTTTTTAAATATCGAATTTTCGAAAATCGAATATCGGATATCCGAATATGCAATATCGAATATCGTCTATCCAATATCCGATATCCGTTTACCAAATATCGAATATCGACTTTTCGAATTTCGTGTATCGAGTTTTTAAATATCGAATTTTCGCATAATAAGCAATATCGAATATCGGCTATCCAATATCTGATTACCGAATATCGAATATTGACTTTTCGAATTTCCGGTATCGAGTTTTTAAATATCGAATTTTCGAAAATCGAATATCGGATATCCGAATATGCAATATCGAATATCGGCTATCCAATATCCGATATCCGTTTACCGAATATCGAATATCGACTTTTCGAATTTCCGGTATCGAGTTTTTAAATATCGAATTTTCGAAAATCGAATATCGGAAATCCGAATAAGCAATATCGAATATCGGCTATCCAATATCCGATATCCGATTACCGAATATCGACTTTTCGAATTTCGGGTATCGAGTTTTTAAATATCGAATTTTCGAAAATCGAATATCGGATATCCGAATATGCAATATCGAATATCGTCTATCCAATATCCGATATCCGTTTACCAAATATCGAATATCGACTTTTCGAATTTCGGGTATCGAGTTTTTAAATATCGAATTTTCGCATAATAAGCAATATCGAATATCGGCTATCCAATATCTGATTACCGAATATCGAATATTGACTTTTCGAATTTCCGGTATCGAGTTTTTAAATATCGAATTTTCGAAAATCGAATATCGGATATCCGAATATGCAATATCGAATATCGGCTACACAATATCCGATATCCGCTTACCGAATATCGAATTTTCGAATTTCCGGTATCGAGGTTTCAAATAACGTATTTTCGAAAATCGAATATCGGATATCCGAATAAGCAATATCGAATATCGGCTATCCAATATCCGTTTACCAAATATCGAATATCGACTTTTCGAATTTCGGGTATCGAGTTTTTAAATATCGAATTTTCGAAAATCGAATAATTATCGGATATCCGAATAAGCAATATCGAATATCGACTTTTCGAATTTCCGGTATCGAGTTTTTAAATACCGAATTTACGAAAATCGATTATCGGATATCCGAATATGCAATATCGAATGTAGGCTGTCCAATTTCCGATATCCGTTTACGGAATATCGAATATCGACTTTTCGAATTTCGGGTATCGAGTTTTTAAATATCGAATTTTCGAAAATCGAATATCGGATATCCGAATATGCAATATCGAATATCGGCTATCCAATATCCGATATCCGATTACCGAGTATCGAATATCGACTTTTTGAATTTCCGGTATTGAGTTTTTAAATACCGAATTTTCGAAAATCGAATATCGGATATCCAAATAAGCAATATCGTATATCGGCTATCCAATATCCGATTACCGAATATCGGATATCGACTTTTCAAATTTCCGGTATCGAGTTTTTAAATACCGAATTTTCGAAAATCAAATATCGGGTATCCGAATATGCAATATCGAATATCGGCTATCCAATATCCGATATCTGTTTACCGAATATCGACTTTTCGAATTTCCGGTATCGAGTTTTTAAATACCGAATTTTCGAAAATCGAATATCGGATATCCGAATATGCAATATCGAATATCAGCTATCCAATATCCGATATCCGTTTACCGAATATCGAATATCGACTTTTCGAATTTCCGGTATCGAGTTTTTAATACCGAATTTTCGAAAATCGAATATCGGATATCCGAATATGCAATATCGAATATCGGCTATCCAATATCCGATTTCCGAAAACCGAATATCGAATATCGACTTTTCGAATTTCCGGTATCGAGTTTTTAAATACCCAATTTTCGAAAATCGAATATACGATATCCGAATATGCAATTTCGAACATCTTCTATCCAATATCCGATATCCGTTTACCGAATTTCGAATATCGACTTTTCGAATTTCCGGTATCGAGTTTTTAAATACCGAATTTTCGAATATCGGATATCCTAATATGCAATATCGAACATCGGCTATCCAATATCCGATATCCGTTTACCGAATATCGAATATCGACTTTTCGAATTTCCGGTATCGAGTTTTTAAATACCGAATTTTCGATAATCGAATATCGGATATCCGAATATGCAATATCGAATATCTGCTATCCAATATCCAATATCCGTTTACTGAATATCGAATATCGACTTTTCGAATTTCGGGTATCGAGTTTTTAAATATCGAATTTTCGAAAATCGAATATCGGATATCCGAATATGCAATATCGAATATCGGCTATCCAATATCCGATATCCGATATCCATTTACCGAGTATCGAATATCGACTTTTTGAATTTCCGGTATTGAGTTTTTAAATACCGAATTTTCGAAAATCGAATATCGGATATCCAAATAAGCAATATCGGCTATCCAATATCCGATTACCGAATATCGGATATTGACTTTTCTAATTTCCGGTATCGAGTTTTTAAATACCGAATTTTCGAAAATCAAATATCGGATATCCGAATATGCAATATCGAATATCAGCTATCCAATATCCGATATCCGTTTACCGAATATCGAATATCGACTTTTCGAATTTCCGGTATCGAGTTTTTAAATACCCAATTTTCGAAAATCGAATATACGATATCCGAATATGCAATTTCGAACATCTTCTATCCAATATCCGATATCCGTTTACCGAATTTCGAATATCGACTTTTCGAATTTCCGGTATCGAGTTTTTAAATACCGAATTTTCGAATATCGGATATCCTAATATGCAATATCGAACATCGGCTATCCAATATCCGATATCCGTTTACCGAATATCGAATGTCGACTTTTCGAATTTCCGGTATCGAGTTTTTAAATACCGAATTTTCGATAATCGAATATCGGATATCCGAATATGCAATATCGAATATCTGCTATCCAATATCCAATATCCGTTTACTGAATATCGAATATCGACTTTTCGAATTTCGGGTATCGAGTTTTTAAATATCGAATTTTCGAAAATCGAATATCGGATATCCGAATATGCAATATCGAATATCGGCTATCCAATATCCGATATCCATTTACCGAGTATCGAATATCGACTTTTTGAATTTCCGGTATTGAGTTTTTAAATACCGAATTTTCGAAAATCGAATATCGGATATCCAAATAAGCAATATCGTATATCGGCTATCCAATATCTGATTACCGATTATCGGATATCGACTTTTCGAATTTCCGGTATCGAGTTTTTAAATACCGAATTTTCGAAAATTAAATATCGGATATCCGAATATCGAATATCGGCTATCCAATATCCGATATCCGATTACCGAATATCGAATATCGACTTTTCGAATTTCCGGTATCGAGTTTTTAAATATCGAATTTTCGAAAATCGAATATCGGAAATCCGAATAAGCAATATCGAATATCGGCTATCCAATATCCGATATCCGATTACCGAATATCGACTTTTCGAATTTCGGGTATCGAGTTTTTAAATATCGAATTTTCGAAAATCGAATATCGGATATCCGAATATGCAATATCGAATATCGTCTATCCAATATCCGATATCCGTTTACCAAATATCGAATATCGACTTTTCGAATTTCGGGTATCGAGTTTTTAAATATCGAATTTTCGAAAATCAAATATCGGATATCCGAATATGCAATATCGAATATCGGCTATCCAATATCTGATTACCGATTATCGGATATCGACTTTTCGAATTTCCGGTATCGAGTTTTTAAATACCGAATTTTCGAAAATTAAATATTGGATATCCGAATATCGAATATCGGCTATCCAATATCCGATATCCGATTACCGAATATCGAATATCGACTTTTCGAATTTCCGGTATCGAGTTTTTAAATATCGAATTTTCGAAAATCGAATATCGGAAATCCGAATAAGCAATATCGAATATCGGCTATCCAATATCTGATTACCGATTATCGGATATCGACTTTTCGAATTTCCGGTATCGAGTTTTTAAATACCGAATTTTCGAAAATTAAATATCGGATATCCGAATATCGAATATCGGCTATCCAATATCCGATATCCGATTACCGAATATCGAATATCGACTTTTCGAATTTCCGGTATCGAGTTTTTAAATACCCAATTTATGAAAATCGAATATACGATATCCGAATATGCAATTTCGAACATCTTCTATCCAATATCCGATATCCGTTTACCGAATTTCGAATATCGACTTTTCGAATTTCCGGTATCGAGTTTTTAAATACCGAATTTTCGAATATCGGATATCCTAATATGCAATATCGAACATCGGCTATCCAATATCCGATATCCGTTTACCGAATATCGAATATCGACTTTTCGAATTTCCGGTATCGAGTTTTTAAATACCGAATTTTCGATAATCGAATATCGGATATCCGAATATGCAATATCGAATATCTGCTATCCAATATCCAATATCCGTTTACTGAATATCGAATATCGACTTTTCGAATTTCGGGTATCGAGTTTTTAAATATCGAATTTTCGAAAATCGAATGTCGGATATCCGAATATGCAATATCGAATATCGGCTATCCAATATCCGATATCCGATATCCATTTACCGAGTATCGAATATCGACTTTTCGAATTTCCGGTATCGAGTTTTTAAATACCGAATTTTCGATAATCGAATATCGGATATCCGAATATGCAATATCGAATATCTGCTATCCAATATCCAATATCCGTTTACTGAATATCGAATATCGACTTTTCGAATTTCCGGTATCGAGTTTTTAAATACCGAATTTTCGATAATCGAATATCGGATATCCGAATATGCAATATCGAATATCTGCTATCCAATATCCGATATCCGTTTACCGAATATCGAATATCGACTTTTCGAATTTCGGGTATCGAGTTTTTAAATATCGAATTTTCGAAAATCGAATATCGGATATCCGAATATGCAATATCGAATATCGTCTATCCAATATCCGATATCCGTTTACCAAATATCGAATATCGACTTTTCGAATTTCGGGTATCGAGTTTTTAAATATCGAATTTTCGCATAATAAGCAATATCGAATACCGGCTATCCAATATCTGATTACCGAATATCGAATATTGACTTTTCGAATTTCCGGTATCGAGTTTTTAAATATCGAATTTTCGAAAATCGAATATCGGATATCCGAATATGCAATATCGAATATCGGCTATACAATATCCGATATCCGCTTACCGAATATCGAATTTTCGAATTTCCGGTATCGAGGTTTCAAATAACGTATTTTCGAAAATCGAATATCGGATATCCGAATAAGCAATATCGAATATCGGCTATCCAATATCCCATATCCGTTTACCGAATATCGAATACCGACTTTTCGAATTTCGGGTATCGAGTTTTTAAATATCGAATTTTCGAAAATCGAATATCGGATATCCGAATAAGCAATATCGAATATCGACTTTTCGAATTTCCGGTATCGAGTTTTTAAATACCGAATTTACGAAAATCGATTATCGGATATCCGAATATGCAATATCGAATATAGGCTATCCAATATCCGATATCCGTTTACGGAATATCGAATATCGACTTTTCGAATTTCGGGTATCGAGTTTTTAAATATCAATTTTCGAAAATCGAATATCGGATATCCGAATATGCAATATCGAATATCGGCTATCCAATATCCGATATCCGATTACCGAGTATCGAATATCGTCATTTTGAATTTCCGGTATTGAGTTTTTAAATACCGAATTTTCGAAAATCGAATATCGGATATCCAAATGAGCAATATCGTATATCGGCTATCCAATATCCGATTACCGAATATCGGATATCGACTTGTCAAATTTCCGGTATCGAGTTTTTAAATACCGAATTTTCAAAAATCAAATATCGGATATCCGAATATGCAATATCGAATATCGGCTATCCAATATCCGATATCCGTTTACCGAATATCGACTTTTCGAATTTCCGGTATCGAGTTTTTAAATACCGAATTTTCGAAAATCGAATATCGGATATCCGAATATGCAATATCGAATATCAGCTATCCAATATCCGATATCCGTTTACCGAATATCGAATATCGACTTTTCGAATTTCCGGTATCGAGTTTTTAATACCGAATTTTCGAAAACCGAATATCGGATATCCGAATATGCAATATCGAATATCGGCTATCCAATATCCGATATCCGATAACCGAATATCGAATATCGACTTTTCGAATTTCCGGTATCGAGTTTTTAAATACCCAATTTTCGAAAATCGAATATCAGATATCCAAATAAGCAATATCGTATATCGGCTATCCAATATCTGATTACCGATTATCGGATATCGACTTTTCGAATTTCCGGTATCGAGTTTTTAAATACCGAATTTTCGAAAATTAAATATCGGATATCCGAATATCGAATATCGGCTATCCAATATCCGATATCCGATTACCGAATATCGACTTTTCGAATTTCCGGTATCGAGTTTTTAAATACCGAATTTTCGATAATCGAATATCGGATATCCGAATATGCAATATCGAATATCTGCTATCCAATATCCGATATCCGTTTACCGAATTTCGAATATCGACTTTTCGAATTTCCGGTATCGAGTTTTTAAATACCGAATTTTCGAATATCGGATATCCTAATATGCAATATCGAACATCGGCTATCCAATATCCGATATCCGTTTACCGAATATCGAATTTTCGAATTTCCGGTATCGAGTTTTTAAATACCGAATTTTCGATAATCGAATATCGGATATCCGAATATGCAATATCGAATATCTGCTATCCAATATCCAATATCCGTTTACTGAATATCGAATATCGACTTTTCGAATTTGGGGTATCGAGTTTTTAAATATCGAATTTTCGAAAATCGAATATCGGATATCCGAATATGCAATATCGAATATCGGCTATCCAATATCCGATATCCGATATCCATTTACCGATTATCGAATATCGACTTTTTGAATTTCCGGTATTGAGTTTTTAAATACCGAATTTTCGAAAATCGAATATCGGATATCCAAATAAGCAATATCGTATATCGGCTATCCAATATCCGATTACCGAATATCGGATATTGACTTTTCTAATTTCCGGTATCGAGTTTTTAAATACCGAATTTTCGAAAATCAAATATCGGATATCCGAATATGCAATATCGAATATCAGCTATCCAATATCCGATATCCGTTTACCGAATATCGAATATCGACTTTTCGAATTTCCGGTATCGAGTTTTTAAATATCGAATTTTCGAAAATCGAATATCGGAAATCCGAATAAGCAATATCGAATATCGGCTATCCAATATCCGATATCCGATTACCGAATATCGACTTTTCGAATTTCGGGTATCGAGTTTTTAAATATCGAATTTTCGAAAATCGAATATCGGATATCCGAATATGCAATATCGAATATCGTCTATCCAATATCCGATATCCGTTTACCAAATATCGAATATCGACTTTTCGAATTTCGGGTATCGAGTTTTTAAATATCGAATTTTCGCATAATAAGCAATATCGAATATCGGCTATCCAATATCTGATTACCGAATATAGAATATTGACTTTTCGAATTTCCGGTATCGAGTTTTTAAATATCGAATTTTCGAAAATCGAATATCGGATATCCGAATATGCAATATCGAATATCGGCTATACAATATCCGATATCCGCTTACCGAATATCGAATTTTCGAATTTCCGGTATCGAGGTTTCAAATAACGTATTTTCGAAAATCGAATATCGGATATCCGAATAAGCAATATCGAATATCGGCTATCCAATATCCGTTTACCAAATATCGAATATCGACTTTTCGAATTTCGGGTATCGAGTTTTTAAATATCGAATTTTCGAAAATCGAATATCGGATATCCGAATAAGCAATATCGAATATTGACTTTTCGAATTTCCGGTATCGAGTTTTTAAATACCGAATTTACGAAAATCCATTATCGGATATCCGAATATGCAATATCGAATATAGGCAATCCAATTTCCGATATCCGTTTACGGAATATCGAATATCGACTTTTCGAATTTCGGGTATCGAGTTTTTAAATATCGAATTTTCGAAAATCGAATATCGGATATCCGAATATGCAATATCGAATATCGGCTATCCAATATCCGATATCCGATTACCGAGTATCGAATATCGACTTTTTGAATTTCCGGAATCGAGTTTTAAAATACCAAATTTTCGAAAATCGATTATCGGATATTCGAATATGCAATATCGAATATCGGCTATCCAATATCCAATATCCGATAACCGAATATCGACTTTTCGAACTTTCGGTTACGAGTTTTTAAATACCGAGTTTTCGAAATTCGAATATCGGATATCCGAATATGCCATATCGAATATCGGCTATGCAATATCCAATATCCGATAACCGAATATCGACTTTTCGAATTTCCGGTATCGAGTTTTTAAAAAACGAATTATCGAAAATCGAATATCGGATATCCGAATATGCAATATCGAATATCGGCTATCCAATATCCGATATCCGTTTAGCGAATATCGAATATCGACTTTTCGAATTTCCGGTATCGAGTTTTTAAATACCGAATTTTCCAAAAATCGAATATCGGATATCCAAATATGCAATATCGAATATCGGCTATCCTATCTGAAATCCGTTTACCGAATATCGAATATCGACTTTTCGAATTTCCGGTATCGAGTTTTTAAATACCCAATTTTCGAAAATCGAATAATTATACGATATCCGAATATGCAATTTCGAACATCTTCAATCCAATATCCGATATCCGTTTACCGAATATCGAATATCGACTTTTCGAATTTCGGGTATCGAGTTTTCAAATATCGAATTTTCGAAAATCGAATATCGGATATCCGAATATGCAATATCGAATATCGGCTATCCAATATCCGATATCCAATTACCGAGTATCGAATATCGACTTTTTGAATTTCCGGTATTGAGTTTTTAAATACCGAATTTTCGAAAATCGAATATCAGATATCCAAATAAGCAATATCGTATATCGGCTATCCAATATCTGATTACCGATTATCGGATATCGACTTTTCGAATTTCCGGTATCGAGTTTTTAAATACCGAATTTTCGAAAATTAAATATCGGATATCCGAATATCGAATATCGGCTATCCAATATCCGATTACCGAATATCGACTTTTCGAATTTCCGGTATCGAGTTTTTAAATACAAAATTTTCGATAATCGAATATCGGATATCCGAATATGCAATATCGAATATCGGCTATCCAATATCCGATATCCGATTACCGAGTATCGAATATCGTCTTTTTGAATTTCCGGTATTGAGTTTTTAAATACCGAATTTTCGAAAATCGAATATCGGATATCCAAATGAGCAATATCGTATATCGGCTATCCAATATCCGATTACCGAATATCGGATATCGACTTGTCAAATTTCCGGTATCGAGTTTTTAAAATACCGAATTTTCGAAAATCAAATATCGGATATCCGAATATGCAATATCGAATATCGGCTATCCAATATCCGATATCCGTTTACCGAATATCGACTTTTCGAATTTCCGGTATCGAGTTTTTAAATACCGAATTTTCGAAAATCGAATATCGGATATCCGAATATGCAATATCGAATATCAGCTATCCAATATCCGATATCCGTTTACCGAATATCGAATATCGACTTTTCGAATTTCCGGTATCGAGTTTTTAATACCGAATTTTCGAAAATCGAATATCGGATATCCGAATATGCAATATCGAATATCGGCTATCCAATATCCGATATCCGATAACCGAATATCGAATATCGACTTTTCGAATTTCCGGTATCGAGTTTTTAAATACCCAATTTTCGAAAATCGAATATACGATATCCGAATATGCAATTTCGAACATCTTCTATCCAATATCGACTGGCCTGTTGGTCTAGTGGTTAGTGACCCTGACTGCTATGCCGGAGGTCGTGGGTTCGATTCCCACCCAGGACAAATGTTTGTGTGATGAGCACGATCATTTGTTCTGTGTCTGGGTGTAATTTATCTATAATATGTATGTATTTAGAAATATATAAGTATGTTTATCCGTTGTCTAGTACCCATAACACAAGCTCTGCTTAGCTTGGGACTAGATGGCGTAGTGTGATAGTTGCGGAATATTATTATTATTATTATTATTATTATATCCGATATCCGTTTACCGAATTTCGAATATCGACTTTTCGAATTTCCGGTATCGAGTTTTTAAATACCGAATTTTCGAATATCGGATATCCTAATATGCAATATCGAACATCGGCTATCCAATATCCGATATCCGTTTACCGAATATCGAATATCGACTTTTCGAATTTCCGGTATCGAGTTTTTAAATACCGAATTTTCGATAATCGAATATCGGATATCCGAATATGCAATATCGAATATCTGCTATCCAATATCCGATATCCGTTTACCGAATATCGAATATCGACTTTTCGAATTTCCGGTATCGAGTTTTTAAATATCGAATTTTCGAAAATCGAATATCGGATATCCGAATATGCAATATCGAATATCGGCTATACAATATCCGATATCCGCTTACCGAATATCGAATTTTCGAATTTCCGGTATCGAGGTTTCAAATAACGTATTTTCGAAAATCGAATATCGGATATCCGAATAAGCAATATCGAATATCGGCTATCCAATATCCCATATCCGTTTACCGAATATCGAATACCGACTTTTCGAATTTCGGGTATCGAGTTTTTAAATATCGAATTTTCGAAAATCGAATATCGGATATCCGAATAAGCAATATCGAATATCGACTTTTCGAATTTCCGGTATCGAGTTTTTAAATACCGAATTTACGAAAATCGATTATCGGATATCCGAATATGCAATATCGAATATAGGCTATCCAATATCCGATATCCGTTTACGGAATATCGAATATCGACTTTTCGAATTTCGGGTATCGAGTTTTTAAATATCAATTTTCGAAAATCGAATATCGGATATCCGAATATGCAATATCGAATATCGGCTATCCAATATCCGATATCCGATTACCGAGTATCGAATATCGTCATTTTGAATTTCCGGTATTGAGTTTTTAAATACCGAATTTTCGAAAATCGAATATCGGATATCCAAATGAGCAATATCGTATATCGGCTATCCAATATCCGATTACCGAATATCGGATATCGACTTGTCAAATTTCCGGTATCGAGTTTTTAAATACCGAATTTTCAAAAATCAAATATCGGATATCCGAATATGCAATATCGAATATCGGCTATCCAATATCCGATATCCGTTTACCGAATATCGACTTTTCGAATTTCCGGTATCGAGTTTTTAAATACCGAATTTTCGAAAATCGAATATCGGATATCCGAATATGCAATATCGAATATCAGCTATCCAATATCCGATATCCGTTTACCGAATATCGAATATCGACTTTTCGAATTTCCGGTATCGAGTTTTTAATACCGAATTTTCGAAAACCGAATATCGGATATCCGAATATGCAATATCGAATATCGGCTATCCAATATCCGATATCCGATAACCGAATATCGAATATCGACTTTTCGAATTTCCGGTATCGAGTTTTTAAATACCCAATTTTCGAAAATCGAATATCAGATATCCAAATAAGCAATATCGTATATCGGCTATCCAATATCTGATTACCGATTATCGGATATCGACTTTTCGAATTTCCGGTATCGAGTTTTTAAATACCGAATTTTCGAAAATTAAATATCGGATATCCGAATATCGAATATCGGCTATCCAATATCCGATATCCGATTACCGAATATCGACTTTTCGAATTTCCGGTATCGAGTTTTTAAATACCGAATTTTCGATAATCGAATATCGGATATCCGAATATGCAATATCGAATATCTGCTATCCAATATCCGATATCCGTTTACCGAATTTCGAATATCGACTTTTCGAATTTCCGGTATCGAGTTTTTAAATACCGAATTTTCGAATATCGGATATCCTAATATGCAATATCGAACATCGGCTATCCAATATCCGATATCCGTTTACCGAATATCGAATATCGACTTTTCGAATTTCCGGTATCGAGTTTTTAAATACCGAATTTTCGATAATCGAATATCGGATATCCGAATATGCAATATCGAATATCTGCTATCCAATATCCAATATCCGTTTACTGAATATCGAATATCGACTTTTCGAATTTGGGGTATCGAGTTTTTAAATATCGAATTTTCGAAAATCGAATATCGGATATCCGAATATGCAATATCGAATATCGGCTATCCAATATCCGATATCCGATATCCATTTACCGATTATCGAATATCGACTTTTTGAATTTCCGGTATTGAGTTTTTAAATACCGAATTTTCGAAAATCGAATATCGGATATCCAAATAAGCAATATCGTATATCGGCTATCCAATATCCGATTACCGAATATCGGATATTGACTTTTCTAATTTCCGGTATCGAGTTTTTAAATACCGAATTTTCGAAAATCAAATATCGGATATCCGAATATGCAATATCGAATATCAGCTATCCAATATCCGATATCCGTTTACCGAATATCGAATATCGACTTTTCGAATTTCCGGTATCGAGTTTTTAAATATCGAATTTTCGAAAATCGAATATCGGAAATCCGAATAAGCAATATCGAATATCGGCTATCCAATATCCGATATCCGATTACCGAATATCGACTTTTCGAATTTCGGGTATCGAGTTTTTAAATATCGAATTTTCGAAAATCGAATATCGGATATCCGAATATGCAATATCGAATATCGTCTATCCAATATCCGATATCCGTTTACCAAATATCGAATATCGACTTTTCGAATTTCGGGTATCGAGTTTTTAAATATCGAATTTTCGCATAATAAGCAATATCGAATATCGGCTATCCAATATCTGATTACCGAATATAGAATATTGACTTTTCGAATTTCCGGTATCGAGTTTTTAAATATCGAATTTTCGAAAATCGAATATCGGATATCCGAATATGCAATATCGAATATCGGCTATACAATATCCGATATCCGCTTACCGAATATCGAATTTTCGAATTTCCGGTATCGAGGTTTCAAATAACGTATTTTCGAAAATCGAATATCGGATATCCGAATAAGCAATATCGAATATCGGCTATCCAATATCCGTTTACCAAATATCGAATATCGACTTTTCGAATTTCGGGTATCGAGTTTTTAAATATCGAATTTTCGAAAATCGAATATCGGATATCCGAATAAGCAATATCGAATATTGACTTTTCGAATTTCCGGTATCGAGTTTTTAAATACCGAATTTACGAAAATCCATTATCGGATATCCGAATATGCAATATCGAATATAGGCAATCCAATTTCCGATATCCGTTTACGGAATATCGAATATCGACTTTTCGAATTTCGGGTATCGAGTTTTTAAATATCGAATTTTCGAAAATCGAATATCGGATATCCGAATATGCAATATCGAATATCGGCTATCCAATATCCGATATCCGATTACCGAGTATCGAATATCGACTTTTTGAATTTCCGGAATCGAGTTTTAAAATACCAAATTTTCGAAAATCGATTATCGGATATTCGAATATGCAATATCGAATATCGGCTATCCAATATCCAATATCCGATAACCGAATATCGACTTTTCGAACTTTCGGTTACGAGTTTTTAAATACCGAGTTTTCGAAATTCGAATATCGGATATCCGAATATGCCATATCGAATATCGGCTATGCAATATCCAATATCCGATAACCGAATATCGACTTTTCGAATTTCCGGTATCGAGTTTTTAAAAAACGAATTATCGAAAATCGAATATCGGATATCCGAATATGCAATATCGAATATCGGCTATCCAATATCCGATATCCGTTTAGCGAATATCGAATATCGACTTTTCGAATTTCCGGTATCGAGTTTTTAAATACCGAATTTTCCAAAAATCGAATATCGGATATCCAAATATGCAATATCGAATATCGGCTATCCTATCTGAAATCCGTTTACCGAATATCGAATATCGACTTTTCGAATTTCCGGTATCGAGTTTTTAAATACCCAATTTTCGAAAATCGAATAATTATACGATATCCGAATATGCAATTTCGAACATCTTCAATCCAATATCCGATATCCGTTTACCGAATATCGAATATCGACTTTTCGAATTTCGGGTATCGAGTTTTCAAATATCGAATTTTCGAAAATCGAATATCGGATATCCGAATATGCAATATCGAATATCGGCTATCCAATATCCGATATCCAATTACCGAGTATCGAATATCGACTTTTTGAATTTCCGGTATTGAGTTTTTAAATACCGAATTTTCGAAAATCGAATATCAGATATCCAAATAAGCAATATCGTATATCGGCTATCCAATATCTGATTACCGATTATCGGATATCGACTTTTCGAATTTCCGGTATCGAGTTTTTAAATACCGAATTTTCGAAAATTAAATATCGGATATCCGAATATCGAATATCGGCTATCCAATATCCGATTACCGAATATCGACTTTTCGAATTTCCGGTATCGAGTTTTTAAATACAAAATTTTCGATAATCGAATATCGGATATCCGAATATGCAATATCGAATATCGGCTATCCAATATCCGATATCCGATTACCGAGTATCGAATATCGTCTTTTTGAATTTCCGGTATTGAGTTTTTAAATACCGAATTTTCGAAAATCGAATATCGGATATCCAAATGAGCAATATCGTATATCGGCTATCCAATATCCGATTACCGAATATCGGATATCGACTTGTCAAATTTCCGGTATCGAGTTTTTAAATACCGAATTTTCGAAAATCAAATATCGGATATCCGAATATGCAATATCGAATATCGGCTATCCAATATCCGATATCCGTTTACCGAATATCGACTTTTCGAATTTCCGGTATCGAGTTTTTAAATACCGAATTTTCGAAAATCGAATATCGGATATCCGAATATGCAATATCGAATATCAGCTATCCAATATCCGATATCCGTTTACCGAATATCGAATATCGACTTTTCGAATTTCCGGTATCGAGTTTTTAATACCGAATTTTCGAAAATCGAATATCGGATATCCGAATATGCAATATCGAATATCGGCTATCCAATATCCGATATCCGATAACCGAATATCGAATATCGACTTTTCGAATTTCCGGTATCGAGTTTTTAAATACCCAATTTTCGAAAATCGAATATACGATATCCGAATATGCAATTTCGAACATCTTCTATCCAATATCGACTGGCCTGTTGGTCTAGTGGTTAGTGACCCTGACTGCTATGCCGGAGGTCGTGGGTTCGATTCCCACCCAGGACAAATGTTTGTGTGATGAGCACGATCATTTGTTCTGTGTCTGGGTGTAATTTATCTATAATATGTATGTATTTAGAAATATATAAGTATGTTTATCCGTTGTCTAGTACCCATAACACAAGCTCTGCTTAGCTTGGGACTAGATGGCGTAGTGTGATAGTTGCGGAATATTATTATTATTATTATTATTATTATATCCGATATCCGTTTACCGAATTTCGAATATCGACTTTTCGAATTTCCGGTATCGAGTTTTTAAATACCGAATTTTCGAATATCGGATATCCTAATATGCAATATCGAACATCGGCTATCCAATATCCGATATCCGTTTACCGAATATCGAATATCGACTTTTCGAATTTCCGGTATCGAGTTTTTAAATACCGAATTTTCGATAATCGAATATCGGATATCCGAATATGCAATATCGAATATCTGCTATCCAATATCCGATATCCGTTTACCGAATATCGAATATCGACTTTTCGAATTTCCGGTATCGAGTTTTTAAATATCGAATTTTCGAAAATCGAATATCGGAAATCCGAATAAGCAATATCGAATATCGGCTATCCAATATCCGATATCCGATTACCGAATATCGACTTTTCGAATTTCGGGTATCGAGTTTTTAAATATCGAATTTTCGAAAATCGAATATCGGATATCCGAATATGCAATATCGAATATCGTCTATCCAATATCCGATATCCGTTTACCAAATATCGAATATCGACTTTTCGAATTTCGGGTATCGAGTTTTTAAATATCGAATTTTCGCATAATAAGCAATATCGAATATCGGCTATCCAATATCTGATTACCGAATATCGGATATCGACTTTTCAAATTTCCGGTATCGAGTTTTTAAATACCGAATTTTCGAAAATCAAATATCGGATATCCGAATATGCAATATCGAATATCGGCTATCCAATATCCGATATCTGTTTACCGAATATCGACTTTTCGAATTTCCGGTATCGAGTTTTTAAATACCGAATTTTAAAAATCGAATATCGGATATCCGATTATGCAATATCGAATATCAGCTATCCAATATCCGATATCCGTTTACCGAATATCGAATATCGACTTTTCGAATTTCCGGTATCGAGTTTTTAATACCGAATTTTCGAAAATCGAATATCGGATATCCGAATATGCAATATCGAATATCGGCTATCCAATATCCGATTTCCGATAACCGAATATCGAATATCGACTTTTCGAATTTCCGGTATCGAGTTTTTAAATACCCAATTTTCGAAAATCGAATATACGATATCCGAATATGCAATTTCGAACATCTTCTATCCAATATCCGATATCCGTTTACCGAATTTCGAATATCGACTTTTCGAATTTCCGGTATCGAGTTTTTAAATACCGAATTTTCGAATATCGGATATCCTAATATGCAATATCGAACATCGGCTATCCAATATCCGATATCCGTTTACCGAATATCGAATATCGACTTTTTGAATTTCCGGTATCGAGTTTTTAAATACCGAATTTTCGATAATCGAATATCGGATATCCGAATATGCAATATCGAATATCTGCTATCCAATATCCAATATCCGTTTACTGAATATCGAATATCGACTTTTCGAATTTCGGGTATCGAGTTTTTAAATATCGAATTTTCGAAAATCGAATATCGGATATCCGAATATGCAATATCGAATATCGGCTATCCAATATCCGATATCCATTTACCGAGTATCGAATATCGACTTTTTGAATTTCCGGTATTGAGTTTTTAAATACCGAATTTTCGAAAATCGAATATCGGATATCCAAATAAGCAATATCGTATATCGGCTATCCAATATCTGATTACCGATTATCGGATATCGACTTTTCGAATTTCCGGTATCGAGTTTTTAAATACCGAATTTTCAAAAATTAAATATCGGATATCCGAATATCGAATATCGGCTATCCAATATCCGATATCCGATTACCGAATATCGAATATCGACTTTTCGAATTTCCGGTATCGAGTTTTTAAATATCGAATTTTCGAAAATCGAATATCGGAAATCCGAATAAGCAATATCGAATATAGGCTATCCAATATCCGATATCCGATTACCGAATATCGACTTTTCGAATTTCGGGTATCGAGTTTTTAAATATCGAATTTTCGAAAATCGAATATCGGATATCCGAATATGCAATATCGAATATCGTCTATCCAATATCCGATATCCGTTTACCAAATATCGAATATCGAATTTTCGAATTTCGGGTATCGAGTTTTTAAAAATCGAATTTTCGAAAATCAAATATCGGATATCCGAATATGCAATATCGAATATCGGCTATCCAATATCTGATTACCGATTATCGGATATCGACTTTTCGAATTTCCGGTATCGAGTTTTTAAATACCGAATTTTCGAAAATTAAATATCGGATATCCGAATATCGAATATCGGCTATCCAATATCCGATATCCGATTACCGAATATCGAATATCGACTTTTCGAATTTCCGGTATCGAGTTTTTAAATATCGAATTTTCGAAAATCGAATATCGGAAATCCGAATAAGCAATATCGAATATCGGCTATCCAATATCTGATTACCGATTATCGGATATCGACTTTTCGAATTTCCGGTATCGAGTTTTTAAATACCGAATTTTCGAAAATTAAATATCGGATATCCGAATATCGAATATCGGCTATCCAATATCCGATATCCGATTACCGAATATCGAATATCGACTTTTCGAATTTCCGGTATCGAGTTTTTAAATACCCAATTTATGAAAATCGAATATACGATATCCGAATATGCAATTTCGAACATCTTCTATCCAATATCCGATATCCGTTTACCGAATTTCGAATATCGACTTTTCGAATTTCCGGTATCGAGTTTTTAAATACCGAATTTTCGAATATCGGATATCCTAATATGCAATATCGAACATCGGCTATCCAATATCCGATATCCGTTTACCGAATATCGAATATCAACTTTTCGAATTTCCGGTATCGAGTTTTTAAATACCGAATTTTCGAAAATCGAATATCGGATATCCAAATAAGCAATATCGTATATCGGCTATCCAATATCTGATTACCGATTATCGGATATCGACTTTTCGAATTTCCGGTATCGAGTTTTTAAATACCGAATTTTCGAAAATTAAATATCGGATATCCGAATATCGAATATCGGCTATCCAATATCCGATATCCGATTACCGAATATCGAATATCGACTTTTCGAATTTCCGGTATCGAGTTTTTAAATATCGAATTTTCGAAAATCGAATATCGGAAATCCGAATAAGCAATATCGAATATAGGCTATCCAATATCCGATATCCGATTACCGAATATCGACTTTTCGAATTTCGGGTATCGAGTTTTTAAATATCGAATTTTCGAAAATCGAATATCGGATATCCGAATATGCAATATCGAATATCGTCTATCCAATATCCGATATCCGTTTACCAAATATCGAATATCGACTTTTCGAATTTCGGGTATCGAGTTTTTAAATATCGAATTTTCGAAAATCAAATATCGGATATCCGAATATGCAATATCGAATATCGGCTATCCAATATCTGATTACCGATTATCGGATATCGACTTTTCGAATTTCCGGTATCGAGTTTTTAAATACCGAATTTTCGAAAATTAAATATCGGATATCCGAATATCGAATATCGGCTATCCAATATCCGATATCCGATTACCGAATATCGAATATCGACTTTTCGAATTTCCGGTATCGAGTTTTTAAATATCGAATTTTCGAAAATCGAATATCGGAAATCCGAATAAGCAATATCGAATATCGGCTATCCAATATCTGATTACCGATTATCGGATATCGACTTTTCGAATTTCCGGTATCGAGTTTTTAAATACCGAATTTTCGAAAATTAAATATCGGATATCCGAATATCGAATATCGGCTATCCAATATCCGATTACCGAATATCGAATATCGACTTTTCGAATTTCCGGTATCGAGTTTTTAAATACCCAATTTATGAAAATCGAATATACGATATCCGAATATGCAATTTCGAACATCTTCTATCCAATATCCGATATCCGTTTACCGAATTTCGAATATCGACTTTTCGAATTTCCGGTATCGAGTTTTTAAATACCGAATTTTCGAATATCGGATATCCTAATATGCAATATCGAACATCGGCTATCCAATATCCGATATCCGTTTACCGAATATCGAATATCGACTTTTCGAATTTCCGGTATCGAGTTTTTAAATACCGAATTTTCGATAATCGAATATCGGATATCCGAATATGCAATATCGAATATCTGCTATCCAATATCCAATATCCGTTTACTGAATATCGAATATCGACTTTTCGAATTTCGGGTATCGAGTTTTTAAATATCGAATTTTCGAAAATCGAATGTCGGATATCCGAATATGCAATATCGAATATCGGCTATCCAATATCCGATATCCGATATCCATTTACCGAGTATCGAATATCGACTTTTTGAATTTCCGGTATTGAGTTTTTAAATACCGAATTTTCGAAAATCGAATATCGGATATCCAAATAAGCAATATCGTATATCGGCTATCCAATATCTGATTACCGATTATCGGATATCGACTTTTCGAATTTCCGGTATCGAGTTTTTAAATACCGAATTTTCGAAAATTAAATATCGGATATCCGAATATCGAATATCGGCTATCCAATATCCGATATCCGATTACCGAATATCGAATATCGACTTTTCGAATTTCCGGTATCGAGTTTTTAAATATCGAATTTTCGAAAATCGAATATCGGAAATCCGAATAAGCAATATCGAATATCGGCTATCCAATATCCGATATCCGATTACCGAATATCGACTTTTCGAATTTCGGGTATCGAGTTTTTAAATATCGAATTTTCGAAAATCGAATATCGGATATCCGAATATGCAATATCGAATATCGTCTATCCAATATCCGATATCCGTTTACCAAAAATCGAATATCGACTTTTCGAATTTCGTGTATCGAGTTTTTAAATATCGAATTTTCGCATAATAAGCAATATCGAATATCGGCTATCCAATATCTGATTACCGAATATCGAATATTGACTTTTCGAATTTCCGGTATCGAGTTTTTAAATATCGAATTTTCGAAAATCGAATATCGGATATCCGAATATGCAATATCGAATATCGGCTATCCAATATCCGATATCCGTTTACCGAATATCGAATATCGACTTTTCGAATTTCCGGTATCGAGTTTTTAAATATCGAATTTTCGAAAATCGAATATCGGAAATCCGAATAAGCAATATCGAATATCGGCTATCCAATATCCAATATCCGATTTCCGATAACCGAATATCGAATATCGACTTTTCGAATTTCCGGTATCGAGTTTTTAAATACCCAATTTTCGAAAATCGAATATACGATATCCGAATATGCAATTTCGAACATCTTCTATCCAATATCCGATATCCGTTTACCGAATTTCGAATATCGACTTTTCGAATTTCCGGTATCGAGTTTTTAAATACCGAATTTTCGAATATCGGATATCCTAATATGCAATATCGAACATCGGCTATCCAATATCCGATATCCGTTTACCGAATATCGAATATCGACTTTTTGAATTTCCGGTATCGAGTTTTTAAATACCGAATTTTCGATAATCGAATATCGGATATCCGAATATGCAATATCGAATATCTGCTATCCAATATCCAATATCCGTTTACTGAATATCGAATATCGACTTTTCGAATTTCGGGTATCGAGTTTTTAAATATCGAATTTTCGAAAATCGAATATCGGATATCCGAATATGCAATATCGAATATCGGCTATCCAATATCCGATATCCATTTACCGAGTATCGAATATCGACTTTTTGAATTTCCGGTATTGAGTTTTTAAATACCGAATTTTCGAAAATCGAATATCGGATATCCAAATAAGCAATATCGTATATCGGCTATCCAATATCTGATTACCGATTATCGGATATCGACTTTTCGAATTTCCGGTATCGAGTTTTTAAATACCGAATTTTCAAAAATTAAATATCGGATATCCGAATATCGAATATCGGCTATCCAATATCCGATATCCGATTACCGAATATCGAATATCGACTTTTCGAATTTCCGGTATCGAGTTTTTAAATATCGAATTTTCGAAAATCGAATATCGGAAATCCGAATAAGCAATATCGAATATAGGCTATCCAATATCCGATATCCGATTACCGAATATCGACTTTTCGAATTTCGGGTATCGAGTTTTTAAATATCGAATTTTCGAAAATCGAATATCGGATATCCGAATATGCAATATCGAATATCGTCTATCCAATATCCGATATCCGTTTACCAAATATCGAATATCGAATTTTCGAATTTCGGGTATCGAGTTTTTAAAAATCGAATTTTCGAAAATCAAATATCGGATATCCGAATATGCAATATCGAATATCGGCTATCCAATATCTGATTACCGATTATCGGATATCGACTTTTCGAATTTCCGGTATCGAGTTTTTAAATACCGAATTTTCGAAAATTAAATATCGGATATCCGAATATCGAATATCGGCTATCCAATATCCGATATCCGATTACCGAATATCGAATATCGACTTTTCGAATTTCCGGTATCGAGTTTTTAAATATCGAATTTTCGAAAATCGAATATCGGAAATCCGAATAAGCAATATCGAATATCGGCTATCCAATATCTGATTACCGATTATCGGATATCGACTTTTCGAATTTCCGGTATCGAGTTTTTAAATACCGAATTTTCGAAAATTAAATATCGGATATCCGAATATCGAATATCGGCTATCCAATATCCGATATCCGATTACCGAATATCGAATATCGACTTTTCGAATTTCCGGTATCGAGTTTTTAAATACCCAATTTATGAAAATCGAATATACGATATCCGAATATGCAATTTCGAACATCTTCTATCCAATATCCGATATCCGTTTACCGAATTTCGAATATCGACTTTTCGAATTTCCGGTATCGAGTTTTTAAATACCGAATTTTCGAATATCGGATATCCTAATATGCAATATCGAACATCGGCTATCCAATATCCGATATCCGTTTACCGAATATCGAATATCAACTTTTCGAATTTCCGGTATCGAGTTTTTAAATACCGAATTTTCGAAAATCGAATATCGGATATCCAAATAAGCAATATCGTATATCGGCTATCCAATATCTGATTACCGATTATCGGATATCGACTTTTCGAATTTCCGGTATCGAGTTTTTAAATACCGAATTTTCGAAAATTAAATATCGGATATCCGAATATCGAATATCGGCTATCCAATATCCGATATCCGATTACCGAATATCGAATATCGACTTTTCGAATTTCCGGTATCGAGTTTTTAAATATCGAATTTTCGAAAATCGAATATCGGAAATCCGAATAAGCAATATCGAATATAGGCTATCCAATATCCGATATCCGATTACCGAATATCGACTTTTCGAATTTCGGGTATCGAGTTTTTAAATATCGAATTTTCGAAAATCGAATATCGGATATCCGAATATGCAATATCGAATATCGTCTATCCAATATCCGATATCCGTTTACCAAATATCGAATATCGACTTTTCGAATTTCGGGTATCGAGTTTTTAAATATCGAATTTTCGAAAATCAAATATCGGATATCCGAATATGCAATATCGAATATCGGCTATCCAATATCTGATTACCGATTATCGGATATCGACTTTTCGAATTTCCGGTATCGAGTTTTTAAATACCGAATTTTCGAAAATTAAATATCGGATATCCGAATATCGAATATCGGCTATCCAATATCCGATATCCGATTACCGAATATCGAATATCGACTTTTCGAATTTCCGGTATCGAGTTTTTAAATATCGAATTTTCGAAAATCGAATATCGGAAATCCGAATAAGCAATATCGAATATCGGCTATCCAATATCTGATTACCGATTATCGGATATCGACTTTTCGAATTTCCGGTATCGAGTTTTTAAATACCGAATTTTCGAAAATTAAATATCGGATATCCGAATATCGAATATCGGCTATCCAATATCCGATTACCGAATATCGAATATCGACTTTTCGAATTTCCGGTATCGAGTTTTTAAATACCCAATTTATGAAAATCGAATATACGATATCCGAATATGCAATTTCGAACATCTTCTATCCAATATCCGATATCCGTTTACCGAATTTCGAATATCGACTTTTCGAATTTCCGGTATCGAGTTTTTAAATACCGAATTTTCGAATATCGGATATCCTAATATGCAATATCGAACATCGGCTATCCAATATCCGATATCCGTTTACCGAATATCGAATATCGACTTTTCGAATTTCCGGTATCGAGTTTTTAAATACCGAATTTTCGATAATCGAATATCGGATATCCGAATATGCAATATCGAATATCTGCTATCCAATATCCAATATCCGTTTACTGAATATCGAATATCGACTTTTCGAATTTCGGGTATCGAGTTTTTAAATATCGAATTTTCGAAAATCGAATGTCGGATATCCGAATATGCAATATCGAATATCGGCTATCCAATATCCGATATCCGATATCCATTTACCGAGTATCGAATATCGACTTTTTGAATTTCCGGTATTGAGTTTTTAAATACCGAATTTTCGAAAATCGAATATCGGATATCCAAATAAGCAATATCGTATATCGGCTATCCAATATCTGATTACCGATTATCGGATATCGACTTTTCGAATTTCCGGTATCGAGTTTTTAAATACCGAATTTTCGAAAATTAAATATCGGATATCCGAATATCGAATATCGGCTATCCAATATCCGATATCCGATTACCGAATATCGAATATCGACTTTTCGAATTTCCGGTATCGAGTTTTTAAATATCGAATTTTCGAAAATCGAATATCGGAAATCCGAATAAGCAATATCGAATATCGGCTATCCAATATCCGATATCCGATTACCGAATATCGACTTTTCGAATTTCGGGTATCGAGTTTTTAAATATCGAATTTTCGAAAATCGAATATCGGATATCCGAATATGCAATATCGAATATCGTCTATCCAATATCCGATATCCGTTTACCAAAAATCGAATATCGACTTTTCGAATTTCGTGTATCGAGTTTTTAAATATCGAATTTTCGCATAATAAGCAATATCGAATATCGGCTATCCAATATCTGATTACCGAATATCGAATATTGACTTTTCGAATTTCCGGTATCGAGTTTTTAAATATCGAATTTTCGAAAATCGAATATCGGATATCCGAATATGCAATATCGAATATCGGCTATCCAATATCCGATATCCGTTTACCGAATATCGAATATCGACTTTTCGAATTTCCGGTATCGAGTTTTTAAATATCGAATTTTCGAAAATCGAATATCGGAAATCCGAATAAGCAATATCGAATATCGGCTATCCAATATCCAATATCCGATATCCGATTACCGAATATCGACTTTTCGAATTTCGGGTATCGAGTTTTTAAATATCGAATTTTCGAAAATCGAATATCGGATATCCGAATATGCAATATCGAATATCGTCTATCCAATATCCGATATCCGTTTACCAAATATCGAATATCGACTTTTCGAATTTCGGGTATCGAGTTTTTAAATATCGAATTTTCGCATAATAAGCAATATCGAATATCGGCTATCCAATATCTGATTACCGAATATCGAATATTGACTTTTCGAATTTCCGGTATCGAGTTTTTAAATATCGAATTTTCGAAAATCGAATATCGGATATCCGAATATGCAATATCGAATATCGGCTATACAATATCCGATATCCGCTTACCGAATATCGAATTTTCGAATTTCCGGTATCGAGGTTTCAAATAACGTATTTTCGAAAATCGAATATCGGATATCCGAATAAGCAATATCGAATATCGGCTATCCAATATCCGTTTACCAAATATCGAATATCGACTTTTCGAATTTCGGGTATCGAGTTTTTAAATATCGAATTTTCGAAAATCGAATAATTATCGGATATCCGAATAAGCAATATCGAATATCGACTTTTCGAATTTCCGGTATCGAGTTTTTAAATACCGAATTTACGAAAATCGATTATCGGATATCCGAATATGCAATATCGAATATAGGCTGTCCAATTTCCGATATCCGTTTACGGAATATCGAATATCGACTTTTCGAATTTCGGGTATCGAGTTTTTAAATATCGAATTTTCGAAAATCGAATATCGGATATCCGAATATGCAATATCGAATATCGGCTATCCAATATCCGATATCCGATTACCGAGTATCGAATATCGACTTTTTGAATTTCCGGTATTGAGTTTTTAAATACCGAATTTTCGAAAATCGAATATCGGATATCCAAATAAGCAATATCGTATATCGGCTATCCAATATCCGATTACCGAATATCGGATATCGACTTTTCAAATTTCCGGTATCGAGTTTTTAAATACCGAATTTTCGAAAATCAAATATCGGATATCCGAATATGCAATATCGAATATCGGCTATCCAATATCCGATATCTGTTTACCGAATATCGACTTTTCGAATTTCCGGTATCGAGTTTTTAAATACCGAATTTTCGAAAATCGAATATCGGATATCCGAATATGCAATATCGAATATCAGCTATCCAATATCCGATATCCGTTTACCGAATATCGAATATCGACTTTTCGAATTTCGGGTATCGTGTTTTTAAATACCGAATTTTCGAAAATCGAATAGCGGATATCCGAATATGCCATATCGAATATTGGCTATCGAATATCCGAAATCCAATTACCGAATATCGAATATCGGATATCCGAATAAGCAATATCGAATATCGGCTATCCAATATCCGATATCCAATTACCGAAAATCGACTTTTCGAATTTCGGTTATCGAGTTTTTAAATATTGAATTTTCGAAAATCGAATATCGGATATCCGAATATGCAATATCGAATATCGGCTATCCAATATCCGATATCCGTTTAGCGAATATCGAATATCGACTTTTCGAATTTCCGTTATCGAATTTTCAAATATCGAATTTTCGACCAGAATCTATTATGCACTGGCGTTTTTAAAACTAGCTTATTAAAAAGAAATGTGATTTGTATGGCCCCTGTAATCTTTAATAAAATACCTGACCAAATTAAAAACTTGCCATTACAAAAATTAAAAAAATGTTTAACAAACTTACTTGTAGACAAATGTTACTATTCTGTGCAGGATTTCTTAAATGACAGTTTTTTGTGACATCTTAATAATCATATAATTGTATTACTTTTGCATGCTATGTTATGGCAGAATGTACATGGATCCCATTTATAATTCAACATCTTATTTTTATGTACCTACATTCTAAGCAAATAAAGACATATTCTATTCTATTCTATTCTATTCGAAAATCGAATATCAGATATCTGACTATGCCTTATCGAATATCGGCTATCGAATATCCGGTATCCAATTACCGAATATTGACTTTTCGAATTTCCGGTATCGAGTTTTTAAATACCGAATTTTCGAAAATCGAATATCGGATATCCGAATATGCAATATCGAATTACGGCTATCCAATATCCGATATCCGTTTACCGAATATCGACTTTTCGAATTTCCGGTATCGAGTTTTTAAATACCGAATTTTCGAAAATCGAATATCGGATATCCGAATATGCAATATCGAATATCGGCTATCCAATATCCAATATCCGATAACCGAATATCGACTTTTCGAATTTTCGGTTACGAGTTTTTAAATACCAAGTTTTCGAAATTCGAATATCGGATATCCGAATATGCCATATCGAATATCGGCTATCCAATATCCGATATCTGTTTACCGAATATCGACTTTTCGAATTTCCGGTATCGAGTTTTTAAATACCGAATTTTCGAAAATCGAATATCGGATATCCGAATATGCAATATCGAATATCAGCTATCCAATATCCGATATCCGTTTACCGAATATCGAATATCGACTTTTCGAATTTCGGGTATCGTGTTTTTAAATACCGAATTTTCGAAAATCGAATAGCGGATATCCGAATATGCCATATCGAATATTGGCTATCGAATATCCGAAATCCAATTACCGAATATCGAATATCGGATATCCGAATAAGCAATATCGAATATCGGCTATCCAATATCCGATATCCAATTACCGAAAATCGACTTTTCGAATTTCGGTTATCGAGTTTTTAAATATTGAATTTTCGAAAATCGAATATCGGATATCCGAATATGCAATATCGAATATCGGCTATCCAATATCCGATATCCGTTTAGCGAATATCGAATATCGACTTTTCGAATTTCCGTTATCGAATTTTCAAATATCGAATTTTCGACCAGAATCTATTATGCACTGGCGTTTTTAAAACTAGCTTATTAAAAAGAAATGTGATTTGTATGGCCCCTGTAATCTTTAATAAAATACCTGACCAAATTAAAAACTTGCCATTACAAAAATTAAAAAAATGTTTAACAAACTTACTTGTAGACAAATGTTACTATTCTGTGCAGGATTTCTTAAATGACAGTTTTTTGTGACATCTTAATAATCATATAATTGTATTACTTTTGCATGCTATGTTATGGCAGAATGTACATGGATCCCATTTATAATTCAACATCTTATTTTTATGTACCTACATTCTAAGCAAATAAAGACATATTCTATTCTATTCTATTCTATTCGAAAATCGAATATCAGATATCTGACTATGCCTTATCGAATATCGGCTATCGAATATCCGGTATCCAATTACCGAATATTGACTTTTCGAATTTCCGGTATCGAGTTTTTAAATACCGAATTTTCGAAAATCGAATATCGGATATCCGAATATGCAATATCGAATTACGGCTATCCAATATCCGATATCCGTTTACCGAATATCGACTTTTCGAATTTCCGGTATCGAGTTTTTAAATACCGAATTTTCGAAAATCGAATATCGGATATCCGAATATGCAATATCGAATATCGGCTATCCAATATCCAATATCCGATAACCGAATATCGACTTTTCGAATTTTCGGTTACGAGTTTTTAAATACCAAGTTTTCGAAATTCGAATATCGGATATCCGAATATGCCATATCGAATATCGGCTATCCAATATCCAATATCCGATAACCGAATATCGACTTTTCGAATTTCCGGTATCGAGTTTTTAAAAAAAGAATTTTCGAAAATCGAATATCGGATATCCGAATATGCAATATCGAATATCGGCTATCCAATATCCGATGTCCGTTAAGCGAATATCGAATATCGACTTTTCGAATTTCCGTTATCGAATTTTCAAATATCGAATTTTCGAAAATCGAATATCGGATATCCGAATATGCCTTATCGAATGTCGGCTATCGAATATCCGGTATCCAATTACCGAACATTGACTTTTCGAATTTCCGGTATCGAGTTTTTAAATACCGAATTTTCGAAAATCGAATATCGGATATCCGAATATGCAATATCGAATATCGGCTATCCAATATCCGATATCCGATTACCGAATATCGAATATCGACTTTTCGAATTTTCGGTTACGAGTTTTTAAATACCGAGTTTTCGAAATTCGAATATCGGATATCCGAATATGCAATATCGAATATCGGCTATCCAATATCCGATATCCGATTACCGTATATCGAATATCGACTTTTCGAATTTCCGGTATCGAGTTTTTAAATATCGAATTTTCGAAAATCGGATAGCGGGTATCCGAATATGCCATATCGAATATCGGCTATCCAATATCCGTTTAGCGAATATCGAATATCGACTTTTCAAATTTCCGGTATCGACTTTTTAAATACCGAATTTTCCAAAAATCGAATATCGGATATCCGAATATGCAATATCGAATATCGGCTATCCAATATCCGATATCCGTTTACCGAATATCGACTTTTCGAATTTCCGGTATCGAGTTTTTAAATACCGAATTTTCGAAAATCGAATATCGGATATCCGAATATGCAATATCGAATATCGGCTATCCAATATCCGATATCCGTTTAGCGAATATCGAATATCGACTTTTCGAATTTCGGGTATCGAGTTTTTAAATATCGAATTTTCGGTAATCGAATATCGGATATCTGAATATGCAATATCGAATATCTGCTATCCAATATCCGATATCCGTTTACCGAATATCGAATATCGACTTTTCGAATTTCCGGTATCGATTTTTTAAATACCGGATTTTCGAATATCGGATATCCGAATATGCAATATCGAATATCGGCTATCCAATATCCGATATCCGTTTACCGAATATTAAATATCGACTTTTCGAATTTCCGGTATCGAGTTTTTAAATACCGAATTTTCGATAATCGAATATCGGATATCCGAATATGCAATATCGAATATCTGCTATCCAATATCCGATATCCGTTTACCGAATATCGAATATCGACTTTTCGAATTTCGGGTATCGAGTTTTTAAATATCGAATTTTCGAAAATCGAATATCGGATATCCGAATATGCAATATCGAATATCGGCTATCCAATATCCGATATCAGTTTACCAAATATCGAATATCGACTTTTCGAATTTCGGGTATCGAGTTTTTAAATATCGAATTTTCGCATAATAAGCAATATCGAATATCGGCTTTCGATAATCGAATATCGGATATCCGAATATGCAATATCGAATATCTGCTATCCAATATCCGATATCCGATATCCGTTTGCCGAATATCGACTTTTCGAATTTCGGGTATCGTGTTTTTAAATACCGAATTTTCGAAAATCGAATAGCGGATATCCGAATATGCCATATCGAATATCGGCTATCGAATATCCGGAATCCAATTACCGAATATCGAATATCGACTTTTCGAATTTCGGGTATCGAGTTTTTAAATACCGTATTTTCGAAAATCGAATATCGGATATCCGAATATGCAATATCGAATATCGGCTATCCAATATCCGATATCTGATTACCGAATATCGAATATCGACTTTTCGAATTTCCGGTATCGAGTTTTTAAATATCGAATTTTCGAAATTCGAATATCGGATATCCGAAGAAGCAATATCGAATATCGGCTATCCAATATCCGATATCCGTTTACCGAATATCGAATATCGACTTTTCAAATTTCCGGTATTGATTTTTAAATACCGAATTTTCGAAAATCGAATATCGGATATCCGAAGAAGTAATATCGAATATCGGCTATCCAATATCCGATATCCGTTTACCGAATATCGAATATCGACTTTTCGAATTTCCGGTATCGAGTTTTTAATACCGAATTTTCGAAAATCGAATATCGGATATCCGAATATGCAATATCGAATATCGGCTATCCAATATCCGATATCCGATAACCGAATATCGAATATCGACTTTTCGAATTTCCGGAATCAAGTTTTAAAATACCGAGTTTTCGAAATTCAAATATCGGATATCCGAATATGCCATATCGAATATCGGCTATCCAATATCCAATATCCAATATCCAATATCCGATAACCGAATATCGACTTTTCGAATTTTCGGTTACGAGTTTTTAAATACCGAGTTTTCGAAATTCGAATATCGGATATCCGAATATGCCATATCGAATATCGGTTCTCCAATATCCGATAACCGAATATCGAATTTTCGAATTTCCGGTATCGATTTTTTAAATTTCGAATTTTCGAAAATCGAATATCGGATATCCGAATATGCAATATCGAATATCGGCTATCCAATATCCGATATCCGTTTACTGAATATCGAATACCGACTTTTCGAATTTCGGGTATCGAGTTTTTAAATATCGATTTTTCGAAAATCAAATATCGGATATCCGAATATGCAATATCGAATATCGGCTATCCAATATCCGATATCCGTTTAAAGAATATCGACTTTTCGAATTTCCGGTATCGAGTTTTTAAATACCGAATTTTCGAAAATCGAATATCGGATATCCGAATATGCAATATCAAATATCGGCTATACAATATCCGATATCCGTTTACCTAATATCGAATATCGACTTTTCGAATTTCCGGTATCGAGTTTTTAAATACCGAATTTTCGAAAATCGAATATCTGATATCCGAATATGCAATATCGAATATCGGCTATCCAATATCCGATATCCAATAACCGAATATCGACTTTTCGAATTTCCGGTATCGAGTTTTTAAATATCGAATTTTCGAAAATCGAATATCGGATATCCGAATATGCAATATCAAATATCGGCTATACAATATCCGATATCCGTTTACCTAATATCGAATATCGACTTTTCGAATTTCCGGTATCGAGTTTTTAAATACCGAATTTTCGAAAATCGAATATCGGATATCCGAATATGCAATATCGAATATCGGCTATCCAATATCCGATATCCAATAACCGAATATCGACTTTTCGAATTTCGGATATCGAGTTTTTAAATACCGAATTTTCGAAAATCGAATATCGGATATCCGAATAAGCAATATCGAATATCGGCTATCCAATATCCAATTACCGAATATCGAATATCGACTTTTCGAATTTCGGGTTGAACCGACCATTTGGCGTTTAAAACCGGTTTTTTGAACCAATACCAAATGGTCCACATTACATGATGTTTTTCGAGCTTTTAAATATCGAATTTTCGGAAATCGAATATCGGATATCCGAATATGCAATATCGAATATCGGCTACCCAATATCCGATATCCGATTACCGAATATCGAATATCGACTTTTCGAATTTCCGGTATCGAGTTTTTAAATACCGAATTTTTGAAAATCGAATATCGGATGTCCGAATATGCAATATCGAATATCGGCTATCCAATATCCGATATCCGTTTACTGAATATCGAATACCGACTTTTCGAATTTCGGGTATCGAGTTTTTAAGTATCGATTTTTCGAAAATCAAATATCGGATATCCGAATATGCATTATCGAATATAGGCTATCCAATATCCGATATCCGTTTAAAGAATATCAACTTTTCGAATTTCCGGTATCGAGTTTTTAAATACCGAATTTCAAAAATCAAATATCGGTTATCCGAATATGCCATATCGAATATCGGCTATCCAATATCCGATATCCGTTAACCGAATATCGAATATCGACTTTTCGAATTTCCGGTATCGAGTTTTTAAATATCGAATTTTCGAAAATCGAATATCGGATATCCGAATAAGCAATATCGAATATCGGCTATCCAATATCCAATTACTGAATATCGAATATCGACTTTTCGAATTTCGGGTTGAACCGACCATTTGGCGTTTAAAACCGGTTTTTTGAACCAATTCCAAATGGTCCACATTACATGATGTTTTTCGAGCTTTTAAATATCGAATTTTCGAAAATCGAATATCGGATATCCGAATATGCAATATCGAATATCGGCTATCCAATATCCGATTACCGAATATCGAATATCGACTTTTCGAATTTCCGGTATCGAGTTTTTCAATACCGAATTTTCGAAAATCGAATATCGGATATCCGAATATGCAATATCGAATATCGGCTATCCAATATCCGATATCCGTTTACCAAATATCGAATATCGACTTTTCGAATTTCGGGTATCTAGTTTTTGAATATCGAATTTTCGAAAGTCGAATATCGGATATCCGAATAAGCAATATCGAATATCGGCTATCCAATATCCAATTACTGAATATCGAATATCGACTTTTCGAATTTCGGGTTGAACCGACCATTTGGCGTTTAAAACCGGTTTTTTGAACCAATTCCAAATGGTCCACATTACATGATGTTTTTCGAGCTTTTAAATATCGAATTTTCGAAAATCGAATATCGGATATCCGAATAAGCAATATCGAATATCGGCTATCCAATATCCAATTACTGAATATCGAATATCGACTTTTCGAATTTCGGGTTGAACCGACCATTTGGCGTTTAAAACCGGTTTTTTGAACCAATTCCAAATGGTCCACATTACATGATGTTTTTCGAGCTTTTAAATATCGAATTTTCGAAAATCGAATATCGGATATCCGAATATGCAATATCGAATATCGGCTATCCAATATCCGATTACCGAATATCGAATATCGACTTTTCGAATTTCCGGTATCGAGTTTTTCAATACCGAATTTTCGAAAATCGAATATCGGATATCCGAATATGCAATATCGAATATCGGCTATCCAATATCCGATATCCGTTTACCAAATATCGAATATCGACTTTTCGAATTTCGGGTATCTAGTTTTTAAATATCGAATTTTCGAAAGTCGAATATCGGATATCCGAATAAGCAATATCGAATATCGGCTATCCAATATCCAATTACTGAATATCGAATATCGACTTTTCGAATTTCGGGTTGAACCGACCATTTGGCGTTTAAAACCGGTTTTTTGAACCAATTCCAAATGGTCCACATTACATGATGTTTTTCGAGCTTTTAAATATCGAATTTTCGAAAATCGAATATCGGATATCCGAATATGCAATATCGAATATCGGCTATCCAATATCCGATATCCGATTACCGAATATCGAATATCGACTTTTCGAATTTCCGGTATCGCATTTTTAAATACCGAGTTTTCGAAATTCGAATATCGGATATCCGAATATGCAATATCGAATATCGGCTATCCAATATCCGATATCCGATTACCGTATATCGAATATCGACTTTTCGAATTTCGGATATCGAGTTTTTAAATATCTGGGGGCACGGCAGTGCCCCGCCAAGTCTCGAGCAAAACGGGCACGGCCGTACCATCTTTTCTCGAAGCGATTCGCGGCCGTTTCGCCCCCCCTATATCTTCGACGTGGACAAAGCTAGGAGTTTAGGTTTTCGGTGAATAATAGTAGGCATTAGATCGAGCTTAAGTTTGAAATTACATGCCAATTGAATTAATAGTTTAGGAGTTACGGTCGATCAAAGTTACACCATTTTGTCACTCACTGACTGACTGACTCACTGACCGATCATCAAAAATCTAAGGTACTTCTAGCAGACTTAGAAACTTCAAATTTTGCACCAAGATAGGTCATTAGCCACATATAAAGGAAAAATTATAAAAACATTAAAAAATAATATACCATAGAAAACAATTTTATATTTGCGGTTTGGCAAGAACATTGTGTATGGATTTTGACTGCATTGTTAACTTTGTTCGTTGTTTGAGTATTCAATTGGATGAAAACATGCATAGAATAGAAAAGAATTATATAAATGTAATACATAGACTATAATTAATACATAAAGTTCATAATTCATTAAAATAATAAAGCTAAAACTCCATTGTATTGCGATAAATATTGCATGCGCGCTCGATAGATGGCGTTGTACCTGTCTGAATCGCGCTATGGTTTCGTTACAGAGCGCAGTCTAAGTAGTACTTTAAAATAATTCGATAATTTTCATTTCTCATCTATGATTGTTCATTTCGAAACTAAAAAAATATTGTAGCGAATAGCGATATTCGGAGAACTTAAGTTAGCCGGATTAGATAGTAGATTTATTATTGTTACTGAAACAGTTATTTAGGAAAATAGTTTATTAATATAACATAGACATAGTTACATATCTAGTTGTTTACGTGTTATTTAGGTTAGATACATTTAGTTTGTAAGTTAGTAGATATATATTTATTTAGTTATTTGTTAGTTAGTTTAGTTCTATTTCGTTTGTTAGATAGAGAATGGGTCCTAAGCAAAAAAGTAGCTGAAGTCCAAGAAATTATGAGGCCACCTAAAAAAAAGAAAGAAATACACTTACAAAAATGAATGAGATCCCCACCAAAAACATTAAATGTAAAAAAATGCCAAGTCTCTCGATGCAGTCTTTCCATCGTAAAAAGTTTTGAGATCTCATAGAAGCCAAGTCCTATTCAAATTATTTTGTAGTTATAAATCAACATTTAGTAATTATATCAATAGTTTTCTTTATATTATAATTATAGTGACTTGGCAATGAGCACAAATTAAAAGCTGCTTGCTGCCTGGAATTATGAGCAAATGTTACTGATGAGACTTGTGATCAGATTATTTGTTATGTGTGAATCATGATGGTCACTACCGACTACATGTTCCAATACAATTATTAAGAATACCTTACGGGCCATCGCTTTATGAAAGTAAATGATGAATGTTAAGAGAATATATAAAGTAAAAGAGAATGTTTACGCATGCGGTGTGTGTAACTTTCAACTCCTCCAAATATGCCGTTTTATTTGTTTTTACTTGTGCTCATTGCCAAGTCACTATAATTATAATATAAAGAAAACTATTGATGTAATTACTAAATGTTGATTTATAACTACAAAATAATTTGAATAGGACTTGGCTTCTATGAGATCTCAAAACTTTTTACGATGGAAAGACTGCATCGAGAGACTTGGCATTTTTTTACATTTAATGTTTTTGGTGGGGATCGAATTTTCGAAAATCGAATATCGGATATCCAAATAAGCAATATCGTATATCGGCTATCCAATATCCGATTACCGAAAATCGGATATCGACTTTTCGCATTTCCGGTATCGAGTTTTTAAATACCGAATTTTCGAAAATTGAATATCGGATATCCGAGAATGCAATATCGAATATCGGCTATCCAATATCCGATATCTGATTACCGAATATCGGATATCGACTTTTCAAATTTCCGGTATCGAGTTTTTAAATACCGAATTTTCGAAAATCAAATATCGGATATCCGAATATGCAATATCGAATATCGGCTATCCAATATCCGATATCCGTTTACCGTATATCGAATATCGACTTTTCGAATTTCGGATATCGAGTTTTTAAATATCGAATTTTCGAAAATCGAATATCGGATATCCAAATAAGCAATATCGTATATCGGCTATCCAATATCCGATTACCGAAAATCGGATATCGACTTTTCGCATTTCCGGTATCGAGTTTTTAAATACCGAATTTTCGAAAATTGAATATCGGATATCCGAGAATGCAATATCGAATATCGGCTATCCAATATCCGATATCTGATTACCGAATATCGGATATCGACTTTTCAAATTTCCGGTATCGAGTTTTTAAATACCGAATTTTCGAAAATCAAATATCGGATATCCGAATATGCAATATCGAATATCGGCTATCCAATATCCGATATCCGTTTACCGAATATCGACTTTTCGAATTTCCGGTATCGAGTTTTTAAATACCGAATTTTCGAAAATCGAATATCGGATATCCGAATATGCAATATCGAATATCACCTATCCAATATCCGATATCCGTTTACCGAATATCGAATATCGACTTTTCGAATTTCCGGTATCGAGTTTTTAACACCGAATTTTCGAAAATCGAATATCGGATATCCGAATATGCAATATCGAATTACGGCTATCCAATATCCGTTTACCAAATATCGAATATCGACTTTTCGAATTTCGGGTATCGAGTTTTTAAATATCGAATTTTCGAAAATCGAATATCGGATATCCGAATAAGCAATATCGAATATCGGCTATCCAATATCCAATTACCGAATATCGAATATCGACTTTTTGAATTTCGGGTATCGAGTTTTTAAATATCGAATTTTCGAAAATCGAATATCGGATATCCGAATATGCAATATCGAATATCGGCTATCCCATATCCGATATCCGATTACCGAATATCGAATATCGACTTTTCGAATTTCCGGTATCGAGTTTGTAAATTTCGAATTTTCGAAAATCAAATATCGAATATCCGAATATGCAATATCGAATATCGGCTATCCAATATCCGATATCCGATTACCGAATATCGAATATCGACTTTTCGAATTTCCGGTATCGAGTTTTTAATACCGAATTTTCGAAAATGGAATATCGGATATCCGAAGAAGCAATATCGAATATCGGCTATCTAATATCCGATATCCGTTTACCGAATATCGACTTTTCGAATTTCCGGTATCAAGTTTTTAATACCGAATTTTCGAAAATCGAATATCGGATATCCGAATAAGCAATATAGAATATCGGCTATCCAATATCCGATATCTGTTTACTGAATATCGAATACCGACTTTTCGAATTTCGGGTATCGAGTTTTTAAATATCGATTTTTCGAAAATCAAATATCGGATATCCGAATATGCAATATCGAATATCGGCTATCCAATATCCGATATCCGTTTAAAGAATATCGACTTTTCGAATTTCCGGTATCGAGTTTTTAAATACTGAATTTCGAAAATCAAATATCGGATATCCGAATATGCCATATCGAATATCGGCTATCCAATATCCGATATCCGTTAACCGAATATCGAATATCGACTTTTCGAATTTCCGGTATCGAGTTTTTAAATATCGAATTTTCGAAAATCGAATATCGGATATCCGAATATTTAATGTCAAATATCGGCTATACAATATCCGATATCCGTTTACCGAATATCGAATATCGGCTTTTCGAATTTCCGGTATCGAGTTTTTAAATACCGAATTTTCGAAAATCGAATATCGGATATCCGAATATGCAATATCAAATATCGGCTATCCAATATCCGATATCCGATTACCGAATATCGACTTTTCGAATTTCGGATATCGAGTTTTTAAATACCGAATTTTCGAAAATCGAATATCGGATATCCGAATATGCAATATCGAATATCGGCTATCCAATATCCGATATCCGTTTACCAAATATCGAATATCGACTTTTCGAATTTCGGTTATCTAGTTTTTAAATATCGAATTTTCGAAAATCGAATATCGGATATCCGAATAAGCAATATCGAATATCGGCTATCCAATATCCAATTACCGAATATCGAATATCGACTTTTCGAATTTCGGGTTGAACCGACCATTTGGCGTTTAAAACCGGTTTTTTGAACCAATTCCAAATGGTCCACATTACATGATGTTTTTCGAGCTTTTAAATATCGAATTTTCGAAAATCGAATATCGGATATCCGAATATGCAATATCGAATCTCGGCTATCCAATATCCGATATCCGATTACCGAATATCGAATATCGACTTTTCGAATTTCCGGTATCGAGTTTTTAAATACCGAATTTTCGAAAATCGAATATCGGATGTCCGAATATGCAATATCGAATATCGGCTATCCAATATCCGTTTACCAAATATCGAATATCGACTTTTCGAATTTCGGGTATCGAGTTTTTAAATATCGAATTTTCGAAAATCGAATATCGGATATCCGAATATGCAATATCGAATATAGGCTATCCAATATCCGATATCCGATTACAGAATATCGAATATCGACTTTTCGAATTTCCGGTATCGAGTTTTTAAATACCGAATTTTCGAAAATCGAATATCGGATATCCGAATATGCCATATCGAATATCGGCTATCCAATATCCGATATCCGTTAACCGAATATCGAATATCGACTTTTCGAATTTCCGGTATCGAGTTTTTAAATATCGAATTTTCGAAAATCGAATATCGGATATCCGAATATGCAATATCAAATATCGGCTATACAATATCCGATATCCGTTTACCGAATATCGAATATCGGCTTTTCGAATTTCCGGTATCGAGTTTTTAAATATCGAATTTTCGAAAATCGAATATCGGATATCCGAATAAGCAATATCGAATATCGGCTATCCAATATCCAATTACCGAATATCGAATATCGACTTTTCGAATTTCGGGTTGAACCGACCATTTGGCGTTTAAAACCGGTTTTTTGAACCAATTCCAAATGGTCCACATTACATGATGTTTTTCGAGCTTTTAAATATCGAATTTTCGAAAATCGAATATCGGATATCCGAATATGCAGTATCGAATATCGGCTATCCAATATCCGATATCCGATTACCGAATATCGAATATCGACTTTTCGAATTTCCGGTATCGAGTTTTTAAATACCGAATTTTCGAAAATCGAATATCGGATGTCCGAATATGCAATATCGAATATCGGCTATCCAATATCCGTTTACCAAATATCGAATATCGACTTTTCGAATTTCGGGTATCGAGTTTTTAAATATCGAATTTTCGAAAATCGAATAGCGGATATCCGAATAAGCAATATCGAATATCGGCTTTCCAACATCCAATTACCGCATATCGAATATCGACTTTTCGAATTTCCGGTATCGAGTTTTTAAATACCGAATTTTCGAAAATCGAATATCGGTCAAAGTCAAAGTCAAAGTCAAAGTCAAATCATTTATTCCAATTAGGCCATCAAAGAGGCACTTTTGAACGTCGATATTTAAATTTAAAGGGAATAGGAAGGGAAGGGATTGATTCTACACCCATTCGCTAAGGTAGGTTGTATGGAGAAGAATGGGCAAGAAACTCCATACTTACTCTTTTAAAAAAAATGTTTTACAATATTTTTTAACAGCGTTTGAAATAATTAATGTCAAAGCAATGCACCTTGAAAATCTAGACTAAAATTAAAAAAATAATAAGAGCAAAAAGGTACATGGCGTTCACATTTTAACAAAATATTGAAATTACACAATTTACAAATATAATTTATGTGTGTGAGCATTCAAATTTCAACCAGCTTGACTTTGTTTAGCCCTACATTGTACTTTGGAGCAGGACCAGCATGTTTCCAAACATTTTTATATTGAATATAATCTTCTAATTTATAATATGCTTGTTTACTAAGTGTGCTTTTTATGTAACTTTTAAATTTTTTTTCATTTAGATTTAAGATTTCACTCGGGATTTTATTGTAACATTTAACACAGAACCCCATAAAAGATTTTTGTACTTTAGACAATCTAAAATATGGTTGATCAATTTTATCTTTATTTCTCGTATTAAAGTTATGTCTGTCGCTTATTTTGTTAAAAAGATGAAGATTTTTCCTAACATGCATTATATTTTCATAAATAAATTGACAAGGCACTGTCATTATATTAATCTTTTTGAATAATTCCCTAAGAGATTCGCGACGACGTAGATTGTAAATTGCTCTGACAGCTCTTTTTTTGCAAAATAAAGATAGATTCAATGTCAGCTGCCCGGCCCCACAATAGGATGCCATATGACATAATGCTGTGAAAGTAGCTGAAGTAAACCAAACGCGCAGTTTCGACGTCTGTTAACTGCCTTATCTTTCTAACAGCATAAGCGGCTGAGCTTAGTCGCCCTGCTAGAGATGCTATATGGGGGCCCCATTGTAATTTGTCGTCTAACGTGATTCCTAGAAAAACTGTCTGATCAATAAATTCCAATTTTTTTCCGTTCAATAAGATGTCACATTCGCTACTTCTAACATTTGGTAAAGTGAATCTAATACATTTTGTTTTCTTTTCATTAAGAACTAAATTATTAACAGTAAACCAATTTTGAACCTTAAGAATACAGTCATTAACAGTGTCTAGATTTTGTGCACGTCTGTCAATTTTAAAAATTAAAGATGTATCATCAGCAAATAACACCATCTGTGGTTGATTTTTTAGTAAATGAGGTAAATCATTAATATAGACTAAGAAGAGGAATGGACCCAAAATAGAACCTTGAGGCACTCCCATAGTCATTTCAGCCCCCAATGAGTTTGTACCGTTTATCTGAACTTTAACCTGTCTATCTTTTAAGTATGAATTTAGTAAATCAAGGGCTTTATTTTTAATACCATAATGTTCTAACTTCAGCAAAAGCGTTTCGTGGTTAACGCAATCGAATGCTTTTGAGAGGTCGCAAAAGATTCCTATGGCATCCTGTGCTTCCTCCCAGGAGTTAAAAATGTTCTTCAATAGGGTAACACCAGCGTCAGTTGTACAACGACCTTTGGTGAAACCGAACTGTTGATCATGAAAGATGGAGTTTCTATTGAAGTGACATAGCAGTTGTGCAAGCATTAACTTTTCAAACACTTTACTGAAGACTGGCAAAATTGACACAGGCCTATAATTGTTCGGTTCTTTACAATCACCCGATTTGAAAAGTGGAGCAACCTTACTATGCTTCATGAGATCCGGAAACACTCCTTGGTCTATACTGCTATTAAATATAAAAGCTAAATAAGGTGCCACGGTTTCTATTATAGATTTACAGGCCTTTACAGACATTCCCCAGAGATCTTCTGTTGACTTAATTTTAAGATCCTTGAATGCTTTAATCACAGCTTGGGGGTTCGTGTGCTGAAACCTAAACTCCTTCGGGCAGGCCTTTACATTATTTCTAAGTAAGGCAGCAGAGAGTGCGGGTGACGAATTTAAAGACGCAGTCGTCTTAAGAGGTATATTCGAAAAAAACTTTTCAAATTCCTGAGCTACTTCTACGTCTGTGCTTATAGGGCCATGTGCAGTTTCTAAATTAAATTCGTTATTGCGCTGTTTATTCCTACCTGTCTCATTATTTATAATTTTCCAAGTTGTTTTAATTTTATCATCGGCTGATTTAATTTTATTACTAATATGAATAGCTTTAGCTGTTTTGCATACATTTTTAAAAGTTTTAGAATATTTAGCAACATACTGATGAAAGGTATCATTCACAATGTGTTTCTTTAGACCATAAAGTTCAAAAAGCCTTTCTCTGCTCTTACGAATTCCAGGTGTCGCCCAATCACTAAATAAGAATTTTGTGACGATAGTTTTAGTTTTAACTGGAAACGTGTGAGTAAATTGTGTATTTAAAATTGCAAAAAACTCGGCGTAAAACTCATTTGGGTCATTTATATTATTAAAGATATTTTGATCACATAATTTACTCGCTAGTGTATCATTAAATTTTTCTAAATTTTTACATGTAATTGGCCTATACCTTATTTGGGTTTTTTGCGTAGGTGTGTAGGCGCAAAACGTTATTGTTTGGCCACTGTGATCAGATGGCAATTTATTTATAATTTCCTTATGCAAATAATCACAATTAGAAAAAAACATTGTCTATACAAGTGGCAGAAGAAGCTGTCACTCTGGTAGGTTCCATAAAAATATGTGACAAGTTAAATGATTTAAAAAGACTCAACAATTTGATACTATTGGAGTTATTTTCTAATATATTAATATTGAAATCACCACAGATGATGATAGATTTACTACTACTACATACTTTATTTAACACATCTTCCATTATTGAATCGAATATAAGAAGAGTCTGGTAATTTGGGGGTCTGTATACACACACTATAACATGCCTATCAAGCTCAACACAGGACAATTCAATTATGTGTTCAACTGACAGTTCCACAATGTCATTTCGAGTTTTAGATTTAATTGATTTCTTAATTAATATTAAAGATCCGCCATGTAACATACGTTTGCGGCTGAAATGACTAACTACACAATAATTATCATAACAAATTGACAAAACTTGATGATCTTTTAACCAATGTTCGGTAAGGCAAACAATATCAAACTTGGTTGATTCCAAAAACATTTCTATTTCCAGTAGTTTAGAAGAGCACCCTTGAATATTTTGATTAAACAATTTTAAAGTGTGTTGCTCTCCACTTGTTATTTTATACTTAACTAATTTGCTAGAAGAAACCTGTTTATTGTTCACTGATAATGAGTTACTAATTGCAGAGGTTTCTTCTGTTGTCTTACAATCTAGTTTAAAGTAATATCCGGAGTGATCTCCACGACGGGACCGTCTAGTGTACCAGCAGGAAGGGAATGCCCAATCTGAGTAGCAGTGGTCTCCAAGGCCGGTGGTATATTAGGTAGACCCTCCTTCGTACAGCATGCAAGTACAGAACACTGCATCACTATGTTTTTAGGACAACCTAACAACACAGACTCGTCACTTAAACTACTACTTAACCTACTTAACCTAGAATCTAATACATCAGCAACAACATGGTTAATATTACATGCTATCAACATAGCAATCAAATGTCGACATTTCAAAGACAGAGATAAATGTCTCCGATGCAAAACAAAACTGCTAACAAAATTGTTAGAATCAAAAAACAACAATTTGTCACTATGACAACATGTCAACATGTGAATGCAACAGTTTAACTTATAAATATGGTTATTTTCACATTCACTTAAACTATCCGAGTAAGGAAAAGCGCACAACATCAGCTTTCCTATGTTTAACTTCAATAAGGAGTCCACACCATCCACTATGTCCTTTTTAGTTACATTAAAGCTATTTCCTAAAAGTAGAACTAAAGAAGAACAGTCCTCCAGATTTGTTTCAGTTATTCTATTTATCATTTGTTTAAAACTTATGTTATGATAACAGTGGTTAGTAAAACTATGGCTTAGGTAGTTATATAATATTTTTCCAAAGCCAGACCCTAACTCATCACTAAAAAGTATAGTTTTACTTGTTTGATTGTGATTATATGTCTTTGCTGAAGAAGCTGATAAGTTAAGTTGGGGCTGAGGGGGAGGTGGTTTATTGGCACAGCTGCAAGGGAGATTATTTGTCAGTGACTCATATCTCTCTGCATTGTACTTCACCAAATCCAACAATTCCCCGGCTTCAAACAGACGGTCACTCAACTGTTCCTGTGATTTTTCATATTTTTCAAAAATGTCCTTCAGCAAGCACTCTTTGTATAATAAATCATTTTGGAGTAGCTGAGTATCAGTATCATATTTTTCCCTACATTGATCTAACTCGCTACAGCATATATTAAGACGGTTTGTAAGGATCACACGTTCCTTTCTAAGGGAAATATTTAATTTTAAGAGGTTTTGTTTTTTAATTGATCTTTGTGACCGTTTTATAAATTTCTTAATTTTAATATATTTCTTTAGTTTTTTGTGACTCATAATAATAGGACACAATGGCATGGTGTCATCACCAGTTAAATCTATGGTGACAGATGGCTCACACACTAAATTGGACTGACTACCAACCAACTCTTGGAAAAGGCTATTGGTGTTAGAAACCTGATCGCTAATCTTAGCAGATTCTGAGAGCGAAAGGGCCTTATGGGCATCACATAGCTCCTGTTCCAGTTCTGATATACGGTGCATGGCCAGATCATAAGTTTCACTGCACTGTTGGAAAGTCAATACTTGATGTTTAAGTTGACTGTGCTGATCGGCTAAGTCCATGTGTTCAATATGAAGTTCAGCCAGTTGGTTCTTGAGGAAGGTGTTCTTTTCAACAACCTTCTGCACCTCCACTTCGCTGTCATCCATCTCCTGGAGAAGTTTCTTGCATTCTGCTTTAGAACGGTCAAGTTCCTTCAATGTAGCTCTCAGCTTTGCTTCCAGCTCCTTGATGGTTGCACTGCGGGTCATCATTTTGTTTTGGAATGTCACCTGAAATGTGTGAAGTTAAGCAGATTAATCTTATTTGAAAATTAAATATGTGATATTTTAGAAAAAGGGAGGTAGACTGGGGAAAAAAAAAATATATATAAAAATGGAAAAGAAAAGAAATTAAATTGAAAGTTATTCTTAGTTACAAAAGTTAAAATTGATTAGAAACTAAAGTAATAAGCAAATTTAAAGAGATTTACAGGAAATTAAACTGCTCTAATTCTGAATTTTATTTTTTGAAGTTTGACAGTAAAGGTTTGGTCACATTACAGGGTTTTTTTTTAAAGTATTATAGTAAATAATATGATGATCGGATGATCGGATGTCCGAATAAAAGATTCGGATCGGATGTCCGATTGCTATGAAAAAAAGGACCCCAATGATGCTTTTGAGGAATTCCATAAACAATTTAAACTTTTTTATGATCTGTGCTTTCCAAATGTAAAAATTAAAGTTCCAATCGTACGAAATACAAAATGGCTCAGTAAAGGTCTAAAAATATGTTCCCTCCGTAAAAGAATGCTACTTAAAATATATCGACAATCAGGTAAAAATAAAGATAAGAATGATTTTAAAAAATATGCAAAAAAATTAAAAACTATCATAAAACTCACCCAAAAGTCACAAAACAACTATCATATCCAAAAAGCTACAAATAAGTCTAAAGCAGTGTGGCAAATAATCAATAAATACAAAAACAATGACCCGCCTGAAAAAATAAATCGGATAAATTATAATAACCAAATTATTACTGACCCTGATTCTATAGCACAAACATTCAACAACTTTTTTATTGATGATATTAAAAAACTATCGGATAACACAATGAATTACGCTAAGAATTTTACTTTTAATAAACCAAACTCCTGCTTTCTATCACCAATTACTCCTTACGATATTGTCAAAATAATTATGTCATTAAAAAACACTAACAGTACAGGCTATGATGGAATCTCCACAAAAATAATAAAACGTGTAGTATACGAAATTGCTCCAATCATCGCCTACATAATAAATCAGTGTCTTGAAGAAGGAATTTTTCCTACATGTTTAAAGACTACTGTAATTACACCAATGTTCAAAAAAGACAACAAAGAGGACGTCCGATGTTATAGACCCATCGCTCTTATTCCCATAATGGCAAAAATATTTGAAAGAGTTCTATATAATAATCTTATTGAATATTTCGAAAAAAATAAAATAATTATCGATAATCAAGCTGGATTCAGAAAAGGTAAATCGGTTAATACAGCAATACATCAATTTTTACATAAAATTATAACTGAATTAGATAAAAAAATCAGGTTACAGCATTATACATGGACATGACTAAAGCCTTCGATTATGTTGACCACGAACTATTGCTGCATAAATTAGAAGCTTATGGAGTTCGTGGAAAAGCACTAGAAATAATCAAGTCTTATCTTTGCAATAGAATTCAGATCACTGAAATAACACAATTATGTCCATTCACAAAAACAGAAACTAAACACACATCAAGCCCAAGATTTATTAAATATGGTGTACCTCAAGGGACAATACTGGGACCACCGTTATTCCTCATTTATATAAATGACTTACCAAGCGCTATTTGTCAACCTATGGTTCTATTTGCAGATGACAGTACGGCTCTTTTCACAAATAACAAAAACGAAAATCATGAACAAGAAATAAATGACTCCCTATCTAAATTAATAAACTGGCTGACAATAAATAACCTGAAACTAAATCTTACAAAAACTCATTACATGAACTTCAAAAATAAAAATGCAAAAGCAATTCCATTATCTATCCAGTATAAAGATGCTAATGTATCTGAGGTCACCAGTACAAAATTTCTAGGTATCCATATAGATTCAAATATGTCATGGAAAACACATATCATTAGTGTATGTAGCAAATTAAATCAGTTTTCTTACGCTCTCTATATGCTCAAAAAAGTGTCTAACCAAACCACACTACTTAGTGCATATCATGCTTATGTGGGATCTACTCTTTCATATGGGATACTATTCTGGGGATATTCAACTGATAGAGAAACTGCATTCAAGGCACAAAAAAAGTGTATTAGATCTATATGTGGAATACACCAAACTGATTCATGTAAACCTCATTTCATAGACCTTAAAATATTAACCCTCCCTGCTCTGTATATCTACGAGGCCTCAATATTCGTTAGAACTAACATCAGTAGCTATGACACGTTAATAAGCAGTAGACTTAAAAATACACTACGCAATAAAGCATCCCACACTGCAGTGTACAGAAATAGTATTTTTTGTATGGGCATAAAAATATATATGTCGGATCCGGTCAATAGTACGGACAGCAAACGAATCGTAAGCGCGCCATTTTGAGTATCACGTGGTCTGCGTGCGCTTATACAGAGTCGTGATGTTTCATCGGGGCGGCGAGGAGCGCATTCAGTGCCCGACCGCAGCAGTGTGAAGACATCCCGAAACTGTACTCGATTCGTTGTGCCCAGTATAAGTGTAGTGAGTGATTAAATTAAATTGTGTTTGATTTAATTTGTGATTTAAAATTAAAATAACCAAGTGAACCGCACCCAGTGTATTTTCATTGCACGAGACCCAAACTCTGCCCACATGATGCCTGAATCTGACGGAATAATACCGGTGGCTCCGACATCAGAATTGGGATCAAATCGTGCTAATGAAATTACACGCGGGAACAGTGACAATAGCAATCAGTGGAAGTTAGTTACTTTTTGAAATGCAAAACCAGCAAACTTTGAAAACGCAGCCAGTGAAAAACAAGTTTTTATTGCCGGAATTCGACCCCAAAAAACCGGATTCCGATGCGCGGTCGTGGTGCGCCACCACCGACTTTTGTTTTAACGGGAGTGCAGTGGAGGGATGCCAGCTTATTTTAACGCTGAGCAAGGCGCTAAAGGTGAAGCATCAACCTGGCTATCTCAAATAGCCTACAAAAGAATTTAAGAAGTAAGGCGATGGATACGAAGGGAAGACCTACAGCATCAAGTCAAGTGACGCAGCAGCCGGCATCGAAGACCTTGGTGTGCTTCAAATGTGGCAAGCCCTGTCACATAGCCGTGCGCTGTACGAGCAGTAGTGGCGGCAGTGGCAGCGGACCAGTCCAAGGCGCGGCGCGACGCGTCGATGTCTGCATCGTGCAACCACCATCAGACACGTTACAACACAGGTGAATCGTTTCATTTTTACTTACGCCTCTGGTGCCTTGTGTTATTTATGTTGACTATCGCTGGTTAAGCGTTAGTGAGTTAATATCGCTGGTTAAGCTTTTTTTATTATTACTGTCTAAGTGATAGGATTTGTAACGCTGGTTAAGCGCTACAATGTTACGAACTGGTTAGTAGTGATGCATAGTGCTGGTTAAGTGCTGTGGATTTGGGGGGAATGCCTGAGGTTCAAGTACCATTTTGAAGTAGAGATGTTGAGTTGAATGATAGTGTGGAATCTTAGGTCGGCTGGTCGGACCGTACCAGTAGCTATTTCGTAGCCGTAATCCGTATCTTATTGACATCTCGGTGTCCATAGAAGCGCGGTGTGCGGATGGCACTGGCGGAGGTCGTGTATTGTGCGTTCATGGTGAACGGTGTGAAACAAACAGAGGTTTGTTAGTGGGGCTAGTGTTAGCCACAGGCCACGAATTTGATTCCTGCTGTTTTGATTACAATATTGCTGCATTGTGATAATACAATTGCAAAGGTACTTGAATGCTCTGGGATTTCCGATCAGTCTTAATTAGATCCAAAGTTTAAGGGTCTGTTTAGAGTGATAAAGATTTTGAGATGGTGACCGTTACACATTGAAACCCTTGAATTCTAAGTGTACCTACAAACATTCCAACGGGTCATGTACCAGTCGAAGTTACCATAGATTCTGATTAAGTTGTGGTGAGAGGTCGAGTAAAACGGTCTATTGGCCGTCTTGTTTTCGACTGTACCAGTAGCCATTTCGTAGCCGTAATCCGTATCTTATTGACATCCCGGTGTCCATGGAAGCGCGGTGCGCGGGTGGCTCTGGCGGAGGTCGGGGTCTTGAGAGACCATAGTGTGTAGTCAGCGGGTGATGCACTCGGGCGATCCACGTGGTGGATGCGCACAGAAGTTCTGATCCATGCATTGGATGTGTGAAAGCAATGTGATTGCTGGTCGGCTAGAGAGCCGTGGCGTTAGAAGTTTTACTCGAAAGTTGAAGGTCACTGGAAAATCGGTAGTTTTTTGCAATAGAGTTGTGAAAGTAGATTCGAACGACTGTGGTACATGGCCCGGGGTAGTTGTTGGTGGCCCGGGGTGGTTGTTAGTGGCCTAGGGTAGTGATTGATGTATTTTCAATTGGCTATTCCCAATGTTTGATTTAGTTAAAGAGTATTGGTTTTAATGGTACAGTAGAGTTGAAATTTCCTTATTTTCACCAAAGAACTGAATATAGAGTTTGGTCAGGAATGACCGAGTGGAACAGTATTCTGTCGTGGACTATTTTGTGTTTCAGAGTGATTATTACACGAGGACGAGTGAAAAGAGTTGAAGGAGGCCTACATCAAGATGGTAGAAAGAGGCTGAAGAAGAAGAAGATCACACGAGGACGTGTTAATCGCAGGATGGCCGTGTCGGATCCGGTCAATAGTACGGACAGCAAACGAATCGTAAGCGCGCCATTTTGAGTATCACGTGGTCTGCGTGCGCTTATACAGAGTCGTGATGTTTCATCGGGGCGGCGAGGAGCGCATTCAGTGCCCGACCGCAGCAGTGTGAAGACATCCCGAAACTGTACTCGATTCGTTGTGCCCAGTATAAGTGTAGTGAGTGATTAAATTAAATTGTGTTTGATTTAATTTGTGATTTAAAATTAAAATAACCAAGTGAACCGCACCCAGTGTATTTTCATTGCACGAGACCCAAACTCTGCCCACATGATGCCTGAATCTGACGGAATAATACCGGTGGCTCCGACATATAATAAGTTACCTCTAGACATTAAGAACATTCATTCAATCGTTATTTTTAAAAAGAAGCTAAAAGACTTTCTTATAAAAAAGGCTTATTATTCGGTAAATGAGTTCCTAGAAGAAAAATAATTTAACTTTAATTTTTGACATTTGCAATATCAGTATCAAGAATATATTTAATACCTAAATAATTAATATAATAAATGTAATAAACCTTTAGTATTATAAATGTATTTTTAACATAACATTGCTGAATTTCTATTGTTTAATTTATAAAAAAAAAACTGTATAAATTGCAATGCCTTAGCGGGCAACTAAGTTCAAGAACCTACTTATGTTATTAACACCTTCAAACATTGTATACCTACACTTAGTTCGCAATAAAGATATTTGAATTTGAATTTGAATTTGAATATGCAATATCGAATATCGGCTATCCAATATCCGTTTACCAAATATCGAATATCGACTTTTCGAATTTCGGGTATCGAGTTTTTAAATATCGAATTTTCGAAAATCGAATATCGGATATCCAAATAAGCAATATCGAATATCGGCTATCCAATATCCAATTACCGAATATCGAATATCGATTTTTCGAATTTCGGGTATCGAGTTTTTAAATATCGAATTTTCTCAAATCGAATATCGGATATCCGAATATGCAATATCGAATATCGGCTATCCCATATCCGATATCCGATTACCGAATATCGAATATCGACTTTTCGAATTTCCGGTATCGAGTTTTTAAATACCGAATTTTCGAAAATCGAATATCGGATATCTGAATATGCAATATCAAATATCGGCTATACAATATCCGATATCCGTTTACCGAATTTTCGAAAATCGAATATCGGATATCCGAAGAAGCAATATCGAATATCGGCTATCCAATATCCGATATCCGTTTACCGAATATCGAATATCGACTTTTCGAATTTCCGGTATCGAATTTTTAAATACCGAATTTTTGAAAATCGAATATCGGATATCCGAAGAAGCAATATCGAATATCGGCTATCCAATATCCGATATCCGATTACCGAATATCGAATATCGACTTTTCGGATTTCGGGTATCGAGTTTTTAAATACCGAATTTTCGAAAATCGAATATCGTATATATAATATCTGAATATGCAATATCGAATATCGGCTATCCAATATCCGATTACCGAATATCGAATATCTATAATCGACTTTTCGGATTTCCGGTATCGAATTTTTAAATACCGAATTTTTGAAAATCGAATATCGGATATCCGAATATGCAATATCGAATATAGGCTATCCAATATCCGATATCCGATTACAGAATATCGAATATCGACTTTTCGAATTTCGGGTATCGAGTTTTTAAATACCGAATTTTCGAAAATCGAATATCGGATATCCGAATATGCAATATCAAATATGGGCTATCCAATATCCGATATCCGTTTACCGAATATCGAATATAGACTTTTCGAATTCCCGGTATCGAGTTTTTAAATACCGAATTTTCGAAAATCGAATATCGGATATCCGAAGAAGCAATATCGAATATCGGCTATCCAATATCCGATATCCGTTTACCGAATATCGAATATCGACTTTTCGAATTTTCGGTTACGAGTTTTTAAATACCGAGTTTTCGAAATTCGAATATCGGATATCCGAATATGCAATATCGAATATCGGCTATCCAATATCCGATATCCGTTTACCGAATATCGAATATCGAATATCGAATTTTCCAATTTCCGGTATCGAGTTTTTAAATACCAAATTTTCGAAAATCGAATATCGGATATCCGAATATGCATTATCGAATATCGAATATCGGTTATCCAATATCCGATTACCGAATATCGACTTTTCGAATTTCCGGTATCGAGTTTTTAAATACCGAATTTGCGAAAATTGAATATCGGATATCCGAATGCCATATCGAATATCGGCAATCCAATATCCGATATCCGATTACCGAATATCGAATATTGACTTTTAAAATTTCCGGTATCGAGTTTTTAAATATCGAATTTTCGAAAATCGAATATCGGATATCCGAATATGCAATATCGAATATCGGCTATCCAATATCCGATATCCGTTTACCAAATATCGAATATCGATTTTTCGAATTTCGGGTATCGAGTTTTTAAATACCGAATTTTCGAAAATCGAATATCGGATATCCGAATATGCAATATCGAATATCGGCTATCCAATATCCGATATCCGATTACCGAATATCGAATATCGACTTTTCGAATTTCCGGTATCGAGTTTTTAAATATCGAATTTTCGAAAATCGAATATCGGATATCCGAATAAGCAATATCGAATATCGGCTATCCAATATCCGATATCCGATTACCGAATATCGACTTTTCGAATTTCGGGTATCGAGTTTTTAAATATCGAATTTTCGAAAATCTAATATCGGATATCCGAAGAAGCAATATCGAATATCGGCTATCCAATATCCGATTACCGAATATCGAATATCGACTTTTCGGATTTCGGGTATCGAGTTTTTAAATACCGAATTTTCGAAAATCGAATGTCGTATAATATCTGAATATGCAATATCGAATATCGGCTATCCAATATCCGATTACCGAATATCGAATATCGACTTTTCGGATTTCGGGTACCGAGTTTTTAAATACCGAATTTTCGAAAATCGAATATCGGATATCCGAATATGCAATATCGAATATCGGCTTTCCAATATCCGATATCCGATTACAGAATATCGAATATCGACTTTTCGAATTTCGGGTATCGAGTTTTTAAATACCGAATTTTCGAAAATCGAATATCGGATATCCGAATATGCAATATCAAATTTGGGCTATCCAATATCCGATTACCGAATATCGAATATCGACTTTTCGAATTTCGGGTATCGTGTTTTTAAATACCGAATTTACGAAAATCGAATATCAGATATCCGATTACCGAATATCGAATATTGACTTTCCGAATTCGGATATCGAGTTTTTAAATACCTAATCGTTTTGATTTGATTTGATTTGATTCGATATTCGATATCTCGATATGTAGAAGGACATTGTTCCAGCCTTCGCAAAGAAAGTTAATCAATTACTAGAGTAAAAGAATAGCTTATTTTCATTAAAAAAAACCGACAACAAGTGTAAGTCGCCCGAAGTGAGTCGAAGTTGCACGAAGTGAAGCGGTGTGCCTTTCTACACTATTGTATTCGGTTAACTTCGACCAACTTCGCGAGTAGTGTAGAGCAGGCTTTAAGAATGGCGCCCCTCCTTCAACGCCCGCGGGCACCCCGCATGCCCCGCAGCCATCCGCGCGAGCGCACGCTCTGCTCCTCTAGCTAGCAGAGCGCCAGTCTCCGTGAATGCGCCATTGGGTGAGCACGAGCGTTGCGCAAACTCGGCGTTAATTTCGCGATTTAACATTCTCATAATACTTGGTAGCTTTAGTTTCAATGAACTGTGACAATGAGAGGTGTTTTTTTGATGAATTAATCAGTGATATCGGTGTCAATAAATTAAGATATCTCAGCCGTATTCTAATGAGGAACATGAAGACATCGTTAGTGCCTGTGTCTTTAATCAAGCTTATGATGATTGTGGAAGTGTGAAGTCATGAAAATTCATCGTCAGTGGGATGTGATAAGGGCTCTTATAAATGTGGTAAAACCCCTGACGAAAACGCTACGCTGGTTTAGCGTGAATGTGAGGAAGATGCAGGTACCTAGTTCTAAATTATGTTGTATTTTGCATAATAATGTAACAGATCATTTTTATTAATGGAAGATTTTTGATCTGTGGCTTGTTGTCTTTTGTTGTTTTACCTTTTACGAAATGTAATAATAGATTATATTTTAATACCTTTGTTCGACGTTGTGCCTATCTTAATTATTAAGATGATTTGTGTTTAACAGAAAGCGTTTCGATGACAAATGAACACTGCTTGCGTTGAATAAAATTTATGTTTTAAAACGCGGCAAGTTTGTTAATCGGGTGCGTTCGTGTATTAATCTGTTTGAACAAGTTTCATGAAATAACGATTTGTGAGGTAGTAATAATGGAAATGAGTATTATTTTGTTGATGAAACTTAGAACCTTAGTAGGCAGAATATGCAAGACTTAAATCACCAGCTCGGATCCAACAAAAATAACCCCCAACGGGGCTGAGGGAGGGGCCACTCAAAACCAGTCTTACCATGGAGTATCGTATTACCCAGTTACTGGGTTGTGGAGGTCCGATAGGCAGTCGCTCCACGTAAAATACTGATATTCAGCTGCATCTGATTCGACTGGAAGCCGAACCGAATATGAAAATGTAGTTGGGAAAAGTTTAGGCAGATGATGAGTGCTATTTTGTTATTCTTAGGAAACACGTGGGTTTTTGATTTTTAAAATCTTTTAATTTTTTTTTTCATATTCTTGACCGAAAACCAATTTATTCCATTACAGTATCATGGGGGTGCATGTCAAATAGACTGTCCGACTTCTTGGACGTCCGCCATATCGGATTTAAGTCACGTGACTATTTTTTTCGTGTTCCTGACTACAAATCCTTTCATTTTGATACTCATAACATAGGGGTGGATTTCTATACATATAAAAAAAAAACCTCTATATTTTTTGCAGCCGCCATCTTGGATTTACATTTTGACTGCACCATCGGTTTCAACACCCTCGAAAACCATGAAAACGACACCCATGATGAAAACTTCGATAATTTATGCAGCGGCCATCTTGGATTTACATTTTGACTGCACCCTCGGTTTCAATACCCTCGAAAACCATGAAAACGACACCCATGACGAAAACCTCGATATTTTTTGTAGCCGCCATCTTGGATTTACATTTTGACTGCACAATCGGTTTCAACTTCCTCGAAAACCATAAAAACGAAAACCTCGATATTTTTTGCAGCCGCCATCTTAGATTTACATTTTGACTGCACCATCGGTTTCAACACCCTCGAAAACCATGAAAATGACACCCATGACGAAAACCTCGATATTTTGTGCAGCCGCCATCTTGGATTTACATTTTGACTGCACCCTCGATTTCAACACCCTCGAAAACCATGAAAACGACACCCATGACGAAAACCTCGATATTTTTTGCAGCCGCCATCTTGGATTTACATTTTGACTGCACAATCGGTTTCAACTTCCTCGAAAACCATGAAAACGACACCCATGACGAAAACCTCGAACACTCCACTCCACTCCACTCCCCTCACCTCCCCTCCCCTATATATTTTGTATTGTGTATATAAACCTTATATTCAATCACACCTCCTTGCCCGTCGGAGTGGGGAGCGTGAGGTTTTTCGTTACAGAATTTCTAGATTCGGTCCCCGCGCTCAAGGCCCGCGATAGAAGCTATGCAATAGCTTAAAAATTGAAATCGCAACCTACAGACACCCCTCTTTTTTCGTCGGGGGTTAATAACGGACTATAATTATTACAGCTACTAGTAGTTGCTGCAGTACACGAAGTGCTACATACTTATGATGTATCTAGCACGTGATATGACGCAGCACATAATTAGCTACATCATAGTCCAAGTCGATGTCGAAGTCAAAGTCAAAGTCAAAGTCAAAGTCAGTCAAAGTCAAAGTCAAAGTCAAAGTCCAAGTCGAAGTCGAAGTCGAAGTCGAAGTCGAAGTCGAAGTCGAAGTCAAAGTCAAAGTCAAAGTCAAAGTCAAAGTCGAAGTCAAAGTCAAAGTCAAAGTCAAAGTCAAAGTCAAAGTCAAAGTCAAAGTCAAAGTCAAAGTCAAAGTCAAAGTCAAAGTCAAAGTCAAAGTCAAAGTCAAAGTCAAAGTCAAAGTCAAAGTCAAAGTCAAAGTCAAAGTCAAAGTCAAAGTCAAAGTCAAAGTCAAAGTCAAAGTCAAAGTCAAAGTCAAAGTCAAAGTCAAAGTCAAAGTCAAAGTCAAAGTCAAAGTCAAAGTCAAAGTCAAAGTCAAAGTCAAAGTCAAAGTCAAAGTCAAAGTCAAAGTCAAAGTCAAAGTCAAAGTCAAAGTCAAAGTCAAAGTCAAAGTCAAAGTCAAAGTCAAAGTCAAAGTCAAAGTCAAAGTCAAAGTCAAAGTCAAAGTCAAAGTCAAAGTCAAAGTCAAAGTCAAAGTCAAAGTCAAAGTCAAAGTCAAAGTCAAAGTCAAAGTCAAAGTCAAAGTCAAAGTCAAAGTCAAAGTCAAAGTCAAAGTCAAAGTCAAAGTCAAAGTAAAAGTAAAAGTAAAAGTAAAAGTAAAAGTAAAAGTAAAAGTAAAAGTAAAAGTAAAAGTAAAAGTAAAAGTAAAAGTAAAAGTAAAAGTAAAAGTAAAAGTAAAAGTAAAAGTAAAAGTAAAAGTAAAAGTAAAAGTAAAAGTAAAAGTAAAAGTAAAAGTAAAAGTAAAAGTAAAAGTCAAAGTAAAAGTCAAAGTAAAAGTCAAAGTAAAAGTCAAAGTAAAAGTCAAAGTAAAAGTCAAAGTAAAAGTCAAAGTAAAAGTCAAAGTAAAAGTCAAAGTAAAAGTCAAAGTAAAAGTCAAAGTAAAAGTCAAAGTAAAAGTCAAAGTAAAAGTCAAAGTAAAAGTCAAAGTAAAAGTCAAAGTAAAAGTCAAAGTAAAAGTCAAAGTAAAAGTCAAAGTAAAAGTCAAAGTAAAAGTCAAAGTAAAAGTCAAAGTAAAAGTCAAAGTAAAAGTCAAAGTAAAAGTCAAAGTAAAAGTCAAAGTAAAAGTCAAAGTAAAAGTCAAAGTAAAAGTCAAAGTAAAAGTCAAAGTAAAAGTCAAAGTAAAAGTCAAAGTAAAAGTCAAAGTAAAAGTCAAAGTAAAAGTCAAAGTAAAAGTCAAAGTAAAAGTCAAAGTAAAAGTCAAAGTAAAAGTCAAAGTAAAAGTCAAAGTAAAAGTCAAAGTCAAAGTCAAAGTCAAAGTAAAAGTCAAAGTAAAAGTCAAAGTCAAAGTCAAAGTCAAAGTCAAAGTCAAAGTCAAAGTCAAAGTCAAAGTCAAAGTCAAAGTCAAAGTCAAAGTCAAAGTCAAAGTCAAAGTCAAAGTCAAAGTCAAAGTCAAAGTCAAAGTCAAAGTCAAAGTCAAAGTCAAAGTCAAAGTCAAAGTCAAAGTCAAAGTCAAAGTCAAAGTCAAAGTCAAAGTCAAAGTCAAAGTCAAAGTCAAAGTCAAAGTCAAAGTCAAAGTCAAAGTCAAAGTCAAAGTCAAAGTCAAAGTCAAAGTCAAAGTCAAAGTCAAAGTCAAAGTCAAAGTCAAAGTCAAAGTCAAAGTCAAAGTCAAAGTCAAAGTCAAAGTCAAAGTCAAAGTCAAAGTCAAAGTCAAAGTCAAAGTCAAAGTCAAAGTCAAAGTCAAAGTCAAAGTCAAAGTCAAAGTCAAAGTCAAAGTCAAAGTCAAAGTCAAAGTCAAAGTCAAAGTCAAAGTCAAAGTCAAAGTCAAAGTCAAAGTCAAAGTCAAAGTCAAAGTCAAAGTCAAAGTCAAAGTCAAAGTCAAAGTCAAAGTCAAAGTCAAAGTCAAAGTCAAAGTCAAAGTCAAAGTCAAAGTCAAAGTCAAAGTCAAAGTCAAAGTCAAAGTCAAAGTCAAAGTCAAAGTCAAAGTCAAAGTCAAAGTCAAAGTCAAAGTCAAAGTCAAAGTCAAAGTCAAAGTCAAAGTCAAAGTCAAAGTCAAAGTCAAAGTCAAAGTCAAAGTCAAAGTCAAAGTCAAAGTCAAAGTCAAAGTCAAAGTCAAAGTCAAAGTCAAAGTCAAAGTCAAAGTCAAAGTCAAAGTCAAAGTCAAAGTCAAAGTCAAAGTCAAAGTCAAAGTCAAAGTCAAAGTCAAAGTCAAAGTCAAAGTCAAAGTCAAAGTCAAAGTCAAAGTCAAAGTCAAAGTCAAAGTCAAAGTCAAAGTCAAAGTCAAAGTCAAAGTCAAAGTCAAAGTCAAAGTCAAAGTCAAAGTCAAAGTCAAAGTCAAAGTCAAAGTCAAAGTCAAAGTCAAAGTCAAAGTCAAAGTCAAAGTCAAAGTCAAAGTCAAAGTCAAAGTCAAAGTCAAAGTCAAAGTCAAAGTCAAAGTCAAAGTCAAAGTCAAAGTCAAAGTCAAAGTCAAAGTCAAAGTCAAAGTCAAAGTCAAAGTCAAAGTCAAAGTCAAAGTCAAAGTCAAAGTCAAAGTCAAAGTCAAAGTCAAAGTCAAAGTCAAAGTCAAAGTCAAAGTCAAAGTCAAAGTCAAAGTCAAAGTCAAAGTCAAAGTCAAAGTCAAAGTCAAAGTCAAAGTCAAAGTCAAAGTCAAAGTCAAAGTCAAAGTCAAAGTCAAAGTCAAAGTCAAAGTCAAAGTCAAAGTCAAAGTCAAAGTCAAAGTCAAAGTCAAAGTCAAAGTCAAAGTCAAAGTCAAAGTCAAAGTCAAAGTCAAAGTCAAAGTCAAAGTCAAAGTCAAAGTCAAAGTCAAAGTCAAAGTCAAAGTCAAAGTCAAAGTCAAAGTCAAAGTCAAAGTCAAAGTCAAAGTCAAAGTCAAAGTCAAAGTCAAAGTCAAAGTCAAAGTCAAAGTCAAAGTCAAAGTCAAAGTCAAAGTCAAAGTCAAAGTCAAAGTCAAAGTCAAAGTCAAAGTCAAAGTCAAAGTCAAAGTCAAAGTCAAAGTCAAAGTCAAAGTCAAAGTCAAAGTCAAAGTCAAAGTCAAAGTCAAAGTCAAAGTCAAAGTCAAAGTCAAAGTCAAAGTCAAAGTCAAAGTCAAAGTCAAAGTCAAAGTCAAAGTCAAAGTCAAAGTCAAAGTCAAAGTCAAAGTCAAAGTCAAAGTCAAAGTCAAAGTCAAAGTCAAAGTCAAAGTCAAAGTCAAAGTCAAAGTCAAAGTCAAAGTCAAAGTCAAAGTCAAAGTCAAAGTCAAAGTTGATTTTGAATAAAATCTTGTTTCCGTTTAAAGTCAAATGCAAGCATGTCGTTTTATTAGGTTATGGGCCCAGAATTATGGCTCTTAGGGTTTTCTAGCTAATTATCGCGAAGTTTTAAATTATCAGTAATAATAAATCGCAGTAGGATAATTTAGATCAGCTAGCATAGGCGCTCAAATATTTTTTTTGGATTTTTGCAAGAGTGCAAATTCAAAATGGCGAACTACATTATAAATGTGCCGAAGTTACGAGGCAGAGAAAATTTCAGCGAATGGGTATTTGCAGCGGAAAACTTTTTAATCCTAGAAGGAATGATGAAATGCATCAAACCTGGGGAAGATGTTACCAAGTTTGCCGAGGATGATGCAAAAACAAAAGCGAAGCTGATTCTCACGATAGACTCCTCATTGTATGTGCACATTAGAAATGTTTCTACGACCAGGGAATTATGGGAGAAGCTAAAGGCATTATTTGACGATTCCGGATTTCAAAGAAGAATAAGCTTATTACGAAATTTAATTTCCATAAGATTCGAAAATTGTGTTTCGATGATTGCTTATGTGACACAAATTATAGAAACAGGGCAGAAGCTGTGTAATACTGGATTCCAGATAAATGACGAGTGGATTGGTTCTTTGTTGCTGGCGGGTCTACCTGAAAAATATGCCCCCATGATAATGGCCATTGAACATTCGGGGATTCATATTACAACAGACGCCATTAAAAGTAAGCTACTTGATATGGAATCAGGAAACGGAACGAACGGAATGAACGATGAATCGAACGGCGCTTTAGCCAGTGGTTTTAAAGGTTGGCAACACTCATCGACGGCCAGAAAGTCTATGGTTAGCAAAAATAACAGTCATGGCGGCCAAAATGGAACGACATTGTCAACAAAGGCGAAGAAAGAAATTAAATGTTATCGATGCAAGCAGATAGGTCATTATAAGTCACAATGTACGGCTGAAGTATCGAATAACAAAGGAAATGAACGTAAACAAAGCAATGTGTTCAGTGCGGTCTTTCTAAGCGGAAACTTTAATAACCAAGAGTGGTATGTTGATTCTGGCGCCAGCGTTCACTTGACGCCAAATAAACAATGGCTCGAGAATATTTCTTACGAAAAAGAAGGTCAGACTATTATAGTAGCCGACAAAACAAAAGTGCCGATTGCGTGTTCCGGCGATATAAAAATTACTACCAAAGTAAATGATTGCAGTTTTGATGTGGACATAAAAGATGTGTTTTGTGTACCGGAATTGACAACTTACCTATTATCAGTTAGTCAATTAAGTCACAAAGGGAATAAAGTTGTATTTACTGCAAACGCCTGTGAAATATATAACCAGAAAGGTACAAAGGTAGCTTATGCATTATTGAACAATGGAGTTTATAAGCTACAACTTCAAGAAAATATGTCTGCAGCAGCAATCATATCTGGTGAGCTCTGGCATCGCAGGATGGGACATGTAAACAGTGACTGTCTTAATAAAATGCAGAATGCAGTTGAGGGATTAACCTTGAAGGAGAAAGTTGACATTACAAAGTCTACCTGCTCCGTGTGCTGCGAAGGTAAGCAGACTAGATTACCTTTTACACATGTTGGTAAGAGAAGTACAGAGGTGTTGAATATTATTCACACAGATATCTGTGGTCCTATGGAGTGCGATTCTATTGGAGGTTCTAAATATTTCATTTTATTTATTGATGATTTCAGCAGAATGACAGCTGTTTATTTTCTGAAAAACAAAAGTGATGCTTTGAAGAGTTTCAAAGACTATAAAGCGTTAGTTGAAAATCAGACAAATAAAACGATAAGAATTATTAGAAGCGACAATGGAAGAGAATTTTGCAATGCTGAGTTTGATGATTACTTAAAGAAAATGGGAATAGTTCATCAAACAACATGTCCATATACCCCGGAGCAAAATGGACTATGTGAGCGGATGAACAGAACCTTAGTTGAGAAAGCAAGGTGCATGCTTTTTGATGCACAGTTAAGCAAGGAGTTCTGGGCTGAAGCTACAAACACAGCGGTATATTTGCACAATCGCACAGGATTGTCCATATTGCAAGGAAAAACACCTTATGAACTGTGGCATTGTGTCAAGCCTGACATAAGTCATTTGAGAGTTTTTGGAAGCGTGGTAATGGTACACATAGCTAAAGAAAAGAGAAGAAAATGGGATAAAAAAGCTCATAAATGTATCCTAGTGGGCTATGCTGATGCAAGCAAAGGCTACAGAGTGTATGATCCAGCTAAGAAAGTGATAACAATTAGTCGAGATGTTATAATTGTTGAGAAAGAAAACACTACAATAACAGTGACAGAAAAGGAAACAGTTAAAGATACAGACCAGCCATCTTCAGTGGGGGAGAATGATACTCTCACATCAAATGAAAATTCTACAGATGACTCTGACTCTGAGTACATACCCAGTGAGTATGAAGATGGAGAAGAGAATTTAGAGGAAACTGTGACAACCACAAGGGAAGTAAGAAACAGAAGACAACCCGATAGATATGGTTTCAGTAGCCAAAGAAATGCCTGTCCTCAAGAAGCTGGAGTTTTAACATTGAAGGAGGCATTGGCTGGACATGAGAAACAGTATTGGCTTGAAGCAATTCAAGAAGAACTTCAATGTTTTGAAGATAATCAAGCATGGGAGTTAGTTGATGCTCCAAGAAGTGGTTGTGTGGTTCAGTGTAAATGGGTTCTAAAGAAAAAGTTTGATGTGGATGGTAAAGTTATATATCGTGTGTATCGTTTAGTGGCAAAAGGTTTCACTCAGAGATATGGTGTGGACTACAATGAAACATTCTCTCCAGTGGTCAGGTATTCTACTTTAAGATTATTGTTTGCCTTGTCTGTAAAATTAGATTTTAAAACAACACACTTAGATGTAAAAACAGCTTTTTTAAATGGACATCTTGAAGAAGAAATTTTTATGCAAAAACCAGATTGTATTGGTGATTTTAATGATGGTAAAGTGTTAAAATTGAAAAAGGCCATTTACGGGTTAAAACAATCTTCAAGAATGTGGTATAAAAAAGTTGATGACTGTTTGTGTAGTATTGGTTATGTAAAATCTAAATATGAACCTTGTTTGTTTATTAAGAGAAACAAGAAGTGTTTAACAGTAATTGCATTGTATGTGGACGATTTCTTCATATTTTCTAATGATTGTAATGAAGTAACATACTTGAAAGAGTCTTTAGGAAACAATTTCAAAATGAAAGACTTAGGTACTATAAAACAATGTTTGGGTATGCGAGTTGTGTGCAATCAGAACTTTGTAACATTAGACCAAGAGGGTTATATAGACCAGTTGTTAGGTAAATTTAACATGTTGGATTGTCACACATCAAATACACCAATGGAATGTAAACTGAATCTCAGCATAGGTAACAAATGTGATATTAGTTTACCATATCAATGCCTGATAGGTAGTTTGATGTATTTGTCAGTTTTAACTCGTCCAGATATATCATATTCAGTTAGTTATATGAGCCAATTTAATAATTGTTTTACTAAAGAACATTGGCAGCATGCAAAAAGAATTTTGAGATATTTAAAGAAGACAAAACATTATGTTTTAAAATATGACTCGAAACTTAACTCTGAAATAATTGGTTATGTTGATGCCGATTGGGGTAGTGATGTTATTAGTAGGCGGTCATATACAGGTTATGTGTTTCAACTATCAGGTGCTGCAATATCTTGGGAAAGCAGAAAACAAAAGGTTGTTGCACTCTCTAGTACAGAGGCAGAGTATATAGGGATCTCAGAATGTTGTAAAGAGGCTATTTACCTTCGAAACTTGCAATGTGAAATAACTGACAGTTTATATACTATTATGCTGTACAATGACAACCAAAGTGCACAAAAAAATTTGTGTAATCCTGTTTTCCATAATAAATCTAAGCATATAGATATTAGGTATCATTTTTGTAAAGATATTGTTGCTCAGAAGTTGGTAAATGTTCAGTACCTATGTACAGCTGATATGCCAGCTGATTTGCTAACAAAAAGTTTAAGTTCAATTAAGCATAAAGCTTTTATGAATGCTATTGGCTTAGTTGAAAAATAATTTGGGTTATTTTTATATAGTGGGGGTGTTAGTTTATATAAAAATAAGTATGTATACGTAAAGCCATTTACTGTTGTACTCTTTAGTGTTCTGTGACACGTTCTATGATTTTGAATAAAATCTTGTTTCCGTTTAAAGTCAAATGCAAGCATGTCGTTTTATTAAAAGTCAAAGTCAAAGTCAAAGTCAAAGTCAAAGTCAAAGTCAAAGTCAAAGTCAAAGTCAAAGTCAAAGTCAAAGTCAAAGTCAAAGTCAAAGTCAAAGTCAAAGTCAAAGTCAAAGTCAAAGTCAAAGTCAAAGTCAAAGTCAAAGTGAAATTAAGTCAGGTTTAAAAGTGTTAGGTTCAAAAGTGTTAGGTTCAAAAGTGTTAGGTTCCAAAGTGTTAGGTTAGGTTAGGTTAGGTTAGGTTAGGTTAGGTTAGGTTAGGTTTTTTTTTTTTTTTTTTTTTTTTTTTTTTTTTTTTTTTTTTTTTTTTTAAATTCTTTCTCCACCAACAAAGCTGGCGCCTATGTTTAACAACCTCATTCATACCAGTTCTCGCGTTTATGCCTCTCGTACTTCCATTCTTCATACTATGTCTTTCTTTCATCCTTCCGCTATCAGTCATATGGGTGGGATGCCCATTTATTCTATCTAATAGACTTATTTCCTTTATTTATATTTTCATTTGGGGGAATGACTCTTTGACACTCAAGTTTTTTATTTTACATTTTGTGCTTAACTGTACTTATCTGTTACTATTTCTATTGTACAATTTTACTATTGTTAAAACAATGTTTTATTATTTTACTTACATTACTCTTATCATTAATCTTATTGCTATTACATAAATTCTTACTGCTCTAATCTTAAACTACTTATTTTTACTGCTTATACTAAACAACACTTATTTGTATGTTAACATATGAATATGTGCATATATTCTATGAAACATAGCTTTGGGTTCTACGTTTTGTTTCTCTCTATGACCTTTTCTGCTATGCGTAAGCAGTAACTTACGAGTTGTTCTCTATTTTTCCCTTTCAATATATCGGCAATGTTGTCTCTACTTAATTTAACTTGTAGTTTCTGCTCCAGACTGAAGCGTTCGATTGAGTGTACGGGGCAATCCAAGAGCAGGTGTGGGATGGTCTCACTCACACTTGGATCGCAGATGCACGCTGGGCTCTCCTTACACCTGAAACGGTGTAGGTATTCGGAGAACCCACCGTGCCCCGTCAGAACCTGCGTCAGGACACCCGTTGGCTGCACCTGTTTCACAATACGGAAAGCCGCTTTGGCATCCGGAAGAAACATCTTCGTCACCGAGGCCGTCTCGCCAGACGCATATCTCCGATTCCATTCGTCGAGTGATCCCATGCGGATCTGGCTTCTGATGAATGAAATCGGACATAGGTCATAGTCAGGCTTCCTCCGTGACGACAATGCTGCTTCCTTCGCCAGCTCGTCCGCGCGCTCATTCCCCGGCAGTTCCGCGTGCGCCTTAATCCAAAACAAGGATACATCTTTCCTTTGGTCCAAGGCCTGAGCCAGGTTGGCTCGTGCGCGGACTGCCAGGGGATGGAGAGAGCCATGATTTGCAAGCGTCTGCAATGCTGACATTGAGTCGCTTTACAAACCATAGCTCGTCTCTTTGCGCTTGAGGACCACGTCCGTCGCTCTGCAAATGGCCAAGAGTTCCGCCTGGTAGACTGTGCAGTACGCGGCGAGGCTAAGTTTGAGGTTCTGGATTTCGCCCTCATTATCCCACAAGGATAATGCGGCTCCAACCTTCCCCTCAATCTTGCTGCCGTCAGTGAAGATTCGCACTGCCTGCACATTGTTTTCGTCTACCTGCTGTTGATCAGCTAGGCACACGAACTCTAGGGGCATTTGCATTGCCGGATGAGGGGCTTCTGCAAATCTTACCATACCTTCAATCTCCCGGTCCCTTGGCGCAAACTGGGACGACCCTCTCCTCGCTTCATACAGGGCGGCTGCCTCCTGTATGCGCAGGTCCAGAGGTAGTATCCCAGACAGTACCAGTGCCGAGTTTAGAGAGACAGTGCGGTAAGACTTGCAGAGCTTCTGGACGAGGCCTCTTTGGACAGAGCTAAGCTTCTTCCGTATACCCAGCTTTTTCGTAGCGGGAGCCCAGGCTGCAGCCGCGTAGGTGACGATGGGCTCTATCACGGCGGTGTAGATGGTGTGGATTACGTCTCTACTCAAACCCCAATTTACTTTGGCCGCCCTAGATAGCTGCTTGTATAGCTCAGCAGCCTTCCTACAGACGTTCGCCGCGTGCTCATTAAAGGTGAGCTTTTCATCTATGACTAGCCCTAGCAGCTTCATACTTTTTACGAAACCAATGTCGACCCCGGCCATGCTCAAAACTGGTGTGTCGTACTTAAGCTTATTGGTTATAAGCATCGCACAGGTTTTGTGCGGTGCAAACCTCAGCTTGTTTCGGACACCCCAGCTCTGAACATGGGCGAGGGCTGCATTGGTCACCCTAGCTACTTCGCTGGCTGTATCTCCATCCACCACCAGAACAATATCGGTTAGGTTAGGTTAGGTTAGGTTAGGTTAGGTTAGGTTGGGGTGCTAAGGACAGGAAACCTCCCCGAGTGCCCGAGGACTGGAAGTTCCCTTCTGGATACGTCCGGGGGGAAGCCCAGTTTCTTGGGACGGTGCGCCCTGGGGTACGGGCAAGAACTCTCCGCAAGGGGTCTCCTTGCCCGTATGCCAATGTCCTGTCACGTCGCCCCACCACGTGCCCCTCTGCTTAGCAGAGGACATAGTGGTGGGAGTAAGAGCGGGCCTGGCGTGCACTAACCCTGCCGTCGGGCAGGCAGGAGGAGGTCTTGCACTTCCGCCTCCTCTTGCCACCGCTATTCTCGTAGCCCCGAAGATTGTCAGGATCACGTCTCTGACTTTCGACGGGGGTCGAGGGCCTTGGCTTAACCGCCCGGGCCGCGAGGTAGAAACCCTCTATAAAAAGTTACCCCGAATCTCAAGTGGCGGAGCACCGCGAGGAGATGTATGGCTGACGGGTGTTCTTATGAACAATCAGTCGTGAGTGCTACCCTCGCCAGGGTACCGGCCGACCCCCTGGCGAGTAAAAAATGTTATAGGCTTATCTGGGTACAGGGGTCTCTGCCCAGATGGACCGTGTATTTCCCCCATACTCGTGGGAACAATATGGAAAAAACTAAAACTTCGAAGAAAATCGATGAGGAGAAGAAGGAGGAGAAGGAGGAGACGGGAGCAAGGAACGAGCAGGCACAGCGTGCTGCTCCAAATAATACCGATGGCAATAGGAGCCGAGGAGGCTCCCGATCGCGGTCCGATCTTTCGGACACATCCAACAAGGATTCGAGAGGGCGTCGTGGGAGCGGTTCCTCCAAATTTTGGGGGAAGCGCCCTCGTGACATTGACATTGGGATGGACCAAGCGGGTTCGATATTTTCCTCTAGTGAGGAAAACCTCCCGGCCGCCAAAGTGTCCACAGGACGCAGAGGAAGAGGTCGCGCAACGCCTGTGGGAGCAGTTGCTCCGGAATTATCGAAGGTCACAAGAGGTCGCTTCAGGCGTCCTAACACGCCGGCGGCCAGCGAAGCGAGCGACTCCGATGGGGCAATGCAGACGGGACAGAGTGATGCCGAACGCCCAGCCTCACTCATTAGCAACAAGGCCGAACTCAATGCTGCAAGACGTGAGGGCCGTAAGACTATGGCCATTGACGAGGTCTCCGAAATGGCCCGACTAGCCAGAGAAAGGCGGTCTCAGACTGCCGCTGCCACGGTGGAACTGACGGCGGAAGCCTTGAGCCGCCAGGTAATGGACGGTGTGGACCTGGTCCTGAAGGTAGCCACAAAATCTGGCAACCTAAAGGGCACGTTCACACGCGCGCTCAAAGAGGCGGCGGGCGACATAAGGGAGGCGGTTGAGGTCCTCCTTGACCGCACAACCTCAGAGGAAACTACCAGGCTACGAGAGGAGAACAATCGTCTCCAATCTGACCTGGAAAAACTCCAACGAGAGGTCACCGCGCTCAGAGCAGATTTTTGTCGGCAGCAGAGTAGTTCGGTCCCTGCGGCATCCACGTCGGCGACCGTTCCGCTGGAGCAGGACAGTCTCCAAAGGCTGGCATACCAAGTCACCGAGATGGTGACAGCTCGCCTGGAGGCAAGGCTCTCCCCAATTGAACGCGCAAGGCCACCGCTCGCAGCAGACAAGCGAAAAGGAGTGGATGCCAGAACGTGGGCCACCGTAGCTAAGGAGCCAGCACAGACGGCCAAAAGATCCGCTGAGGGGGCTCCAAACCCCGTGGAGGGGGGCCGGAAGCAGATAGCAGATACTAAAATACCAGCAGGGGGGGCTAAGACACCTGCGGTAAGGGCCAAAAAACCCGTGGCGGGGTCAATAAAGCCCGCAGATGAGGCTAGAGAGCCCACGAGCACCGCAAGTGTTCGTCAACCTGCTGCGAACGCATCAGGTTCAAACACCGACGCCTGGACTACGGCTATCGGTCGTAAAAAGAGGAGGAAAAGGCGACGCAAAGGAAGGTCGGGCCCGCAGTCAGCAGTCAAGGATGGTCAGCAGATGCCTAAGATCCGCCTACCTCGTTCCGCGGCTGTCATAGTTACACTGCAGCCTGAGGCCGAGAAAAGGGGTGTCACCTACAAGGCGCTCCTAGGGGAGGCTAAAGACAAGCTCGTATTCAGCGATTTTGGTACTCCTGCCGGCTTCCGATTTAAAACGGCAGCCACGGGAGCCAAGATGTTTGAGCTGTCTGGTACCTCCTGCAATGAGAGAGCGGATGCTTTTGCCGCCAAACTGCGAGACATCCTTAAGCCAGACGAAGCCCGCGTGTCTCGACCCATAAAGACGGCTGAACTGCGCGTGGATGGGTTAGATGACTCAGTCACCGCAGAAGAGGTGGTGTCGGCTGTTGCCCGAAGTGGTGGGTGTTCTCCTGAGACAATACAGGCGGGTGAAATCCGTGTGAGCGCTGGCGGGCGTGGCACTATTTGGCTGCGGTGTCCGGTGACGGCAGCAAAGCTGATCACTGACGGAAGGCGATTGCTGGTGGGCTGGGTATCGGCGAGTGTGAGGCTATTGCCACCCAGGGACATGCAGTGCTATCGGTGCCTAGAAAAGGGACATGTTCGGGCACGGTGCGCCGGGTGTGACCGTAGTGATCTCTGCTATCGCTGCGGTATGCCTGGACATAAAGCGGCCCAGTGTTCCGCGAAACCAAACTGCAGTCTCTGTACAGCTGCAGGAAAGTCTGCTGAGCACAGAATGGGAGGCAAAGCGTGCCATGCTCCTACGACGCGGAGCCAAAGAGATGCACATAAGGCTGCCGCGGGACCCCCGCCAAAACCTAGCAATCCTCCGGCTGGCTCCCGGCCCTTGGAACAGGAAGGATCTGAAATGGAGTGCAAATAATGGCACACTTGCGCTTCCTTCAGGCCAATATCAACCACTGTACCAGAGCTCAGGACCTTTTGATGCAGAGCATGGTGCAGTGGTCGATACATGTGGCGGTAGTCAGTGAGCCGTACTTTGTCCCCTCCCGAGATAACTGGGTTGGAGACCTTGACGGTCTGGTGACCATCACCGGCGGGAACCTTGCCGATGTGTCCCGAGGTCACGGCTGGGTTGCCGCCGTCGTGAACGGAATTGTCACAGTTGGAGCTTACTTCTCCCCCAACAGGGGTCTTGCTGACTTTGAGAGCTTCCTGGTGCAATTGGCAGCAGTTGTGGGCCAGTACCACCCCCGCCCTATACTACTACTTGGGGATCTCAACGCCAAGTCTGCAGCCTGGGGATCCCCGGTCACAGATCCTAGGGGTGAGGCGCTTGAAGACTGGGCTATTACGACAGGTCTGGTCGTCTTAAATCAGGGAACAGTCTACACGTGCGTACGGCAGCGGGGCGGATCTATAGTTGATGTCTCTTTTGCAAGCCCAGCCATCGCGCGCCGAGTTTGTGGTTGGCATGTTGCTGCGGAGGTGGAGACACTATCGGACCACCGATACATACGTTTCGATGTTTCCACCCAGACCGCGGGAGGCCACAACCAACCGGCTCCGCAGAGAGACAGCCCACGTTGGGCGCTTAAGCAGATGGACCGGGAGGCTCTCGAGGAGGCCACTATCATCCAGTCCTGGGTTCGGGAGTCAGCGGCGGGACCTATCGACATCGATGAGGAGGCGCAATGGTTCAGTGAGGCAATGATGCAAATCTGTGACGCATCAATGCCTCGCGTCCACGCGGGGTCCGTGAGGCGCCGCGTGTACTGGTGGTCGGTGGAAATCGCGCAGTTGCGCGTTGCATGCGTACATGCTAGACGGCAGTACACGCGGTTTCGGAGGAGACGTCAAAGGGATCCCGATAGGGAGGCCGCGCTGTACGAGGTGTACCGCGCAGCGAAGCAGACTCTGTGGCTGGCAATCGGTGAGGCAAAGACACGCTCTCGGGAGGAGCTGCTCGCTGCATTGGATGGCGATCCGTGGGGGCGCCCTTACCGTCAGGTCAGGGGGAAACTCCGGCCCTGGGCTCCTCCACTCACGGAAAGCCTAGAGCCACGTTTGCTAGAGGAGGTGGTTTCGGTTCTCTTCCCAACAAGACAAGAGCACGTGCCACCGTCGATGGCTTTGCCAACAGCTGCAGAGTCTCAAGATGAGGAGGACCCAAATGTCCCAGAGGTGACAGAGCCAGAGATGAGGGCGGCCGTGATTCGGCTTCGGGCTAAAAACACCGCTCCGGGGCCTGATGGCGTTCCCGGCCGTGCTCTGGTTCTCGCCCTAAGAGAACTAGAGCCCCCATTGAGAGGACTCTTCTCAGCGTGCCTTGAGCGGGGCCAATTTCCCACTCAGTGGAAAACCGGCCGACTGGTCCTGCTCAGGAAGGCGGGGCGCCCTGCGGACTCGCCGTCTGCATATCGACCCATAGTGCTGCTGGACGAGACGGGTAAGCTGTTCGAGCGGATAATCGCAAACCGTCTCGTCAGCCACTTGTGCGGAGAGGGGCCGAATCTTGACGATGCCCAGTTTGGTTTTCGCCATGGGCGCTCCACGATTGACGCCATAATGAGGGTCAGAGTCCTAGCAGAGGAAGCGGTGTCCCGGGGCGAGGTGGTGCTAGCAGTATCTTTGGATATCTCCAACGCGTTCAACACCTTGCCCTGGAGCTGCATTAGGGAGGCTTTACGATACCATAACGTGCCTCCCTACCTCCGCCATATTATTGGGGCCTATTTGGCTGGAAGGTGTGTCACCTATACGGGAAGCAATGGTAGGGGTCATCACGAGATGTCGTGCGGTGTTCCACAGGGCTCGGTTTTGGGCCCACCCCTGTGGAACATCGGGTACGACTGGGTGTTGAGAGGCGAGCTTCAGCCGGGGGTGAACCTGGTCTGTTACGCAGACGACACGCTGGTCACGGCCCGGGGCAGTTCGCACAGGGAGGCGGCGTTACTGGCTACAGCTGCGGTCTCACAGATTGTGAGCCGCATACGGCGCTTGGGATTGGAGGTGGCCCTCAACAAGTCGGAAGCCATAGTTTTCCATGGCCCTCGACGGGCGCCACCGCCGGGACTACACATAGTGGTCGGGGGGGTTCAGATTGCTGTCGAGTCTACTATGAAATATTTAGGATTGGTGCTCGACAGCCGTTGGGATTTCGGCCCCCACTTTCGGCGGCTGGTGCCCAAGTTAATGGGCGCAGCGGGTGCCCTCTCAACGCTCCTTCCCAACTTGGGGGGCCCGAGCACCGCCTGTAGGCGGTTATACGTGGGGATCGTGCGATCTATGGCCCTATATGGGGCCCCTGTGTGGGCGGCTGACCTGACGGCCCGACATATTGCAGTTCTGCGAAAACCGCAGAGGGCGATGGCCATCAGAGTCATCCGAGGATATCGCACGATCTCCTACGAGGCAGCTTGTGTGCTGGCTGGATCCCCGCCCTGGGATCTAGAGTCGAAAACCCTCGCGACCCTCTATAAGTGGCGTGAGGAGGCAAAGGCGCGAGGTGAGAGACCGGTGCAACAGCAGATAGCGCTGCGCCGGTCAGCGCTTCGAGAAGACATGGTGGCGGCATGGCGAGAGAGGCTTTTACGCCCTTCCGCTGGTCTCAGTACGATCGAGGCGATCCAGCCAGTACTTGATGACTGGCTCGAAAGGAGGCACGGCTCCCTGACGTTTCGAGCGACGCAGGTTCTCTCGGGGCACGGCTGCTTCGGGAAATACCTGTGTCGAATAAGCAGGGAGCCGGACGCTCGGTGCCATCACTGCGTCCACTGTCTGGAGGATACGGCGCGGCATACGCTGGCCGAATGTGTCGCGTGGGACGAGCCGCGCCGTGCTCTCACTTCAAAAACAGGGAATGACCTGTCACTCCCGGCCGTTGTTCGGTCAATGGTCGGAGAGGCAGAGTCCTGGGACGCAGTGATTTCCTTCTGCGAGGAAGTCATGTCGCAGAAGGAAGCGGCGGAAAGGGAGAGGGAGATCGCCAGTGCTCTCCCATCTCGCAGCAGACGCACTGGGCGTCGAAGGAGAGCGGACAACGCTCTCTTTCGGCCTCCATAAATGGGTCCAGGGGTGGCAGATTCGGGGACGTCTGTCATCCCCCACTCAACTGGACCCGAGAAGAAGGCAGCGTGTAGTGTTCCGCGCGCGCCTATCTTAGAGGTAACGGGGTAAAACAACTTACCCCAACCGGAAGGGGCCCGCAGAAGGCGGGCCGGCACTAGTCTGGGGCAGCGGAAGTCACATCCGCACCCGCAGCTCCGGACGCAAGTGTGCGAGGGAACACCGGGGTGGTTTTAGTCAGTCAAGTCTGACATGCCCCTCCGCCTTTCCCCAGGCGGAGGAAGTCCTATGAGGATTTCCACCTCGAAAAAAAAAAAAAAAAAAAAAAAAGGTTAGGTTAGGTTAGGTTAGGTTAGGTTAGGTTAGGTTAGGTTAGGTTAGGTTAGGTTAGGTTAGGTTAGGTTAGGTTAGGTTAGGTTTTTTTTTTTTTTTTTTTTTTTTTTTTTTTTGAGGCAGGAGTGGGAAATCCCCGCGGACACCTCGGCTGTCTCACCGTCTCTCTGAGACCATGAGACAGTCGAGGTAGTGTGGGACTCGAACCCACTAAAACCCACTCCTGCCCTGCCAGTGTCCCTCTGCTGTAGTAATGCAGAGACCTTAGGTTTCTGGGATCTGCAGTTTCTTTGCGCTTTTCTGTTTGATTGCGGCCGAACAGATTAGTCTGCGTGCGATTTCCAACTTATAATAAATTGTTGATATACTAGTGTCTTCTTTCTTCTAGTCTTACTTGTTTAATTATAATGTGTGATTAAATTTTAATTTGTTACTTTATTTAGTTACTTTCTTTGTTTCTGTTTTATTATTATGTTTTCCTTAAAGTGTTACTATTTAATTTCTTGATTCAACTTTTTATTTATACCCTTTTGTTTATGCCTATATTTCAAATTCCGTTTTACTGACCATCTCTGATACTGTGTTGTGTCGTCCTTCCGGTTGCCAATATTTGCAAAATATACTTCAATATATGAGTCAAATTTGTGCTTCATTCGGGACGGGCACAAAACAATAGCCAGTCAAACCGAGACCTTACCACCTCGACACAAATCGGCGATTCCATCAGAATTGGCTCCTTGCACAACATAATTTTCGTCACATTCCCACGAATGTGACCACAATTAATGCCTATTTCAGAGCCAACCCTGACGGTTCGCTCTGTGCGACTGCTTTTCTGTTGTGTCGAGTTGGTCTTTTCTCTGTACGTGGAAGTGGGCGCGTCGGCGCCTTTAGCAATATGATATTGCAGCTCTCGCAAACGCGTCCCACTTCCTGCGTACCGGGCATTCGATGTTAAAAGCGCTGTGCCCAGCGGCCCCCAGTTTGGCCCTTGTGCAGTTTACGCACACCGCTGCTGTGCCGATCTGTTTCTCGGGGCAATCCACACTGAGGTGCAGGCCGCCGCAGTGACTGCACAGATCGGCTGGCTCCGAGCACAGGCGCTTCCCGTGCCCGAAGGCTAGGCAGCGGGTGCACTGCACAAGAGGCGTCTGGTCCTCGACGCGCACTCTTTGGAGGTCTATCCTCAGCTTGCCTACTTTAAGCGCGCGTCTCCAGATCGTGGGGGACACGCTGAGCACAACGCTGTTAACATGAGGGTTTCGGCATTTCTTTTTATATCGCACAGTCATTCTATTTTCCTCGTCCCCGAGGTCGCAAAAGATCTCCCGGTTCTGGTTTCTAAGGGCTTTCAGCAACTCTTCGTCACTGTGCACTACAAGCACCTCCTTAAGAACCAGAAGCGGGTCCCGGTTTTTTACGTCCTCGACGACGAGGCACTCCCCGGCCGCCCGCAGGCGCTCCCTCACCTTGCGCCTCTCTTCCTCATTTGCGCAGCCGACGATAATCTTCTTGTCCTTCGCTTTCCTGACACGTTCGACCCTTACCCAGCCCTCCTTCGCATCCACCGCTCTCCTGACCTTTTCAAGGACCTGGTCCCCCGTATCCATCTCGTCCGTGGAGGAGACAACCACCGAGTGCAGCGTCGTTCGCTCCAGGGCTTGAATCCCGGTATGGCGGCGTGTCGTTGACGCAACACTCGCGTAGGTTGTCACCCCCACGTTTTCCTTGCTAGCCAGACTGTCTCGGAGTCTATCCATCTTCTCGGAGTGGTCTTTCAACTCCGAGATGTGCTCCTTAAGCGTATTAAGGAGCTCAGCCTGGCCAGCAAGAATCTCACTGGGGACGGGCAGGGGAACATGGACAGCGGTGGACGCGGCAGGAGTCGGCTCTGGTATAGCTGTGGTAGCGGTGGCGGTGGCGGTGGCGGTGGCGGCCCGCTCAAGCTCCGCGTCCTCGATCAGCTCGAAGAGCCGGTCTAGGGCCTCCAGCACCGCATTTTTAATGTTAGTCTTGAGGTTGCGAGAGCTGCCCAGGCTCTCCTTCGCTTTCTCTAGGCACGCTCTCGCCTCCTCAAGACGGTTGCAGCGCTCGGCCATAGTCCCCTCGAGCGGTCTGGTGGCGGCCACAGGACGCGGGCGCCCCTTTGGCGTGGCGAAGACCTCGATGGGGTCAGGAGGGGTGGCGTCGTCGAAGGAGATCCGCCTCATGACGTGCTCATGTCTCAACATGGGAAGCAACAGGTCCCCCAAGGACCCACCCGTCGACAGCTGCTCATACGGGACGTCGTGTGGGTCGGGGGTGACCATTTGGGCGCACACAGACATACCCTTGTAAAGGGAGGGTCGTACAGGTCTGGTGGCTGTGGAGAAGGCGAGTTTCATGGGACACTGGCTTCTGAGTCCCTGTAAAGGGGGGACAAAGAGTATACAAATAAAATAATAAAATCAATATAATTAACAACTTATAATTCAATTATTAGCGTCGGTAAAGTGCGTCAATATAATGCTCCTGTATAGGGGGGAACACGGCTAAAATAAAATAGTTACAATTCTGGTCAAGGATGTGTAAAAAACTTAAAAGACGTCAAATAAACCAGAATAGATCCCTGTCAATTAAGGGTAAAATTTAAAAACAGTGTTTTTAAGTCATATATTGAACCCTGATTGCCCTTAACCGGTTTTTTACTGTCCAGAGACTCTATAGAAACGATTTCGAAAAGAAAAAATTTTTGCCGAAAATAAGTTTACCCTCTTAGCTATAGGCCACAGGGCGGGTGGGTGGGGAAATTTTTTGCGAGCTAGCCGGTCGTGCGGGGTATCGTTGGATCGGGCTCCGCGCGGGCTAGTCGAATATGCAATAAAAGATTTTGTGACAAGAGACAAAATTTTGAGTTATGGCCTAAAAACCAGTTTTTTACGTTAAATTTAGTGTTTTTCACCCCCACTCCGGAACTAGGGCCACGGAAAGCGGACCTGATCGCTGGAATAATTGAGGGCGGTTGCTGAGACTATTTTAAATTTGAAACGGTTAATTTAGATCAAAGAATGGCGAAGTTACTGAATTAAATGTGGTGAAATTTTGTCAAAAAATTGAAAAAATGCAAAATAAGGGTAAGGGTTGAAATTTAAGGGTTGCGATTTGTGTCAAACGATAGGCGTCCGCCTTTTTAGGTCTAATAAGCTGAAAACAGCTTCAAAATCGCACTTATAACTACAAAGATATCGATGGGTTAGGTTAGGTTAGGTTAGGTTAGGTTAGGTTAGGTTAGGTTAGGTTAGGTTAGGTTAGGTTAGGTTAGGTTAGGTTAGGTTAGGTTAGGTTAGGTTAGGTTAGGTTAGGTTAGGTTAGGTTTTTTTTTTTTTTTTTTTTGTTGAGGCAGGAGTGGGAAATCCCCGCGGACACCTCGGCTGTCTCACCGTCTCTCTGAGACCATGAGACAGTCGAGGTAGTGTGGGACTCGAACCCACTAAAACCCACTCCTGCCCAGCCAGTGTCCCTCTGCTGTAGGCTTGCAGAGACCTTAAGTTTCCGGGATTGGCAGTTTCTTTACACAATGTTTGGTGTCGGTCCAAGCAGCATTTTGTGTTTGGTTCTGTTTTTCTACTTTGTGGTTATTAACTATTTCTTCGTTTTTTCTTTGTTTTTCTTAATGTTTATATCCAATTTTTAGTTACTTTCTTTTGGTTGCTTCCTCTCTTTGTTTCAGTTTAATATTTATTTTCCTAATATGTGCAACTGTTTCATTTCTTAGACTATTTTCTACCCAAGTTAACTTTTTACTGATTATTTTGACTTTCATTTTTGCCCGCATTTCCTCGCATCCATTTGACTGACTGCTGCTATTAGTGTCGTCCCTCCTGTTGCCAATATTTGCAGAATATACTATATTATATTAGTCAAATTTGTACTACTTTTGGGACAGGCACAAAACAACCGCCAGTCAAATAGAGCTTCTTCCAATTCGACACAACTCAGCACTTTCACCAGGATTGACCCACCACACAACACAATTTTTGCCAATTTCCCACGAAAGTGACCCCAATTAATACATATTAATGAGCCAACCCCGATGGTTCGCTCTGTACGTCTGCTTTTAGGCTGTGTCGAGTTGGTCTTCTCTCTGTACGTGGGAGTGGGCGCATCGACGCCTTTAGCAGTATGATATTGCAGCTCTCGCAAACGCGTCCCACTTCCCACGCACTGGGCACTCACTACTAAAGGCATTGTGTGAGTGCTCCTCCCGCTTTGCCCTGGTGCAGTTCACGCACACCGCTGGTTGGCCGCTCTGCTTTTTAGGGCAGTCCACACTAAGATGTGGACCGCCGCAGTGGCTGCATAGGTCAACCGGCTCTGTGCAAAGACGCTTGCCGTGACCGTATGCTAAGCAGCGCGTGCACTGCACCAGGGGTGTCTGGTCTTCGACTCGCACTCTCTGGAGGTCAATCCTTAGCTTGCCTCCTTCGAGTGCCCGTCCCCAGACTGCGGGGGAAACACTCAGCACAATGCTAGTTACATGGGGATTACGGGACTTCTTCCTGAACCGAACACACATTTTCTGCTCCTCGTCCCCGAGGCCGTGGAATACCTCCCGGTTCTGGTTCCTAAGGGCTTTAAGGACTTCCTCATCACTATGGACTGAAAGTACGTCCCTAAGAACCAGAAGCGGGTTACGGTTTTTCACCTCCTCGACGACGAGGTTCCCTCCGGCCTCACTGAGTCGCTTACGGAGTTTTGCCCTCTCCTCTATTGTCTCGCATCCCAGTATAATTTTTCTGTCTTTGGCTTTCCGGACTCTATCCACCCGTACCCAGCCTTCCTTTGCGTCCACTGCTTTCCTGACCTTCTCGAGGATGTCGTCCCCCGTTTCCATCTCGACTGTCGAGGAGACAATCACCGAGTGCAGCGTCGTTCGCTCCGGGACATTCGCCCCAGTATGGCTCTTATTTTTGGCAGCTACTCCCGCGTAGGTTGTCTCCTCGACACCCATCTTACTGGTCAGACTGTCTCGGAGCGAGTCCAATTTCTTGGAGTTGTCTCTCAGCTCCGAGATATGCTCCTTGATGGCATTTAAGAGCTCAGTCTGGCCAGCTTGAACGTTGCTGCAAACGGGGTCCGGACTATGGTTGGCAGTGGAGGCAGGCACCGGAATGGCGGTAGGGATGGAGGGAGTCCGGTCAAGCTCCGACTCCTTAACCAGCTCAAAGAGTCTGTTTATGGCTTCGAGCACCGCAGCCTTAATGTCGGTTTTAAGGTTGCGAGAGTTGCCCAAATTGACCTTAGCCTTACTTAGGCAAGCTCTCGCCTCCTCAACACGGCTGCGGTGCCCAACCCCAGACTTTTTGAGCGTTTTGGGAGCTTCTACGGTTACTCGCCGCGTCGCCGGAGTGCGAAGGCCGATCTGGGGGGTCGGAGGACTATTTTCTCCGAACGAGATTCTCCTCCTGGCCTCCGTGGGTGGCGGCCCCGCCTTCTCCGCCGATCGCGGCGAGCCCCCAGAGCTCTGAGTCTTAGTGGGAACGACTGGGGTGCGGTACATTGTTTTGCGTGGAGAAACAGATAATAATTATATGAACCTTGGGTCGGGGTTACTGAAAGCGATATATCTGCTGGGAGAAAGAGGGTAGGACACTGGACCCTTCGGAATTCCTGTAAAATAAAATTAATCAAAAGGACTAAATCCCTGTAGAGAGGGGAAACAGTCAGAATAATTGAGTGCAATGAGCTATGAAGTTCACAAATAGGTCACAATGAGTTAAAATGTGTCCCTGTAAACGGGTGAACACGATCTATGTCAATAGGTCATAAATAATTTAAATACTTAAAACTAGTGTAGTTTGCCTAAAATCAAACCCTGTCTGCGCTAGCAGCGACGGTCTAACTCCTTAAAGGATGAGGAAATGAAAAAAGCAAGAAAAGATTTTTGGCCAAAATCAAGTTTTCCCTCCTTCCTATAGGCCAATGGGCGGGTGGGTGGGGAAAATTTTTTGCGAGCTAGCCGGTCGTGCGGGGTATCGTTGGATCGGGCTCCGCGCGGGCTAGTCGAATATGAAATAAAAGATTTTGTGACAAGAGACAAAATTTTGAGTTATGGCCTAAAAACCAGTTTTTTACGTTAAATTTAGTGTTTTTCACCCCCACTCCGGAACTAGGGCCACGGAAAGCGGACCTGATCGCTGGAATAATTGAGGGCGGTTGCTGAGACTATTTTAAATTTGAAACGGTTAATTTAGATCAAAAAATGGCGAAGTTACTGAATTAAATGTGGTGAAATTTTGACAAAAAATTGAAAAAATGCAAAATAAGGGTAAGGGTTGAGATTTAGGGGTTGCGATTTGTGTCAAACGATAGGCGTCCGCCTTTTTAGGTCTAATGAGCTGAAAACAGCTTCAAAATCGCACTTGGTTAGGTTAGGTTAGGTTAGGTTAGGTTAGGTTAGGTTCGCCGCCTGGGATTGAAGGTGGCGCTGCACAAAACCGAGGCCGTGTTCTTCCGCGGGCCCCGGCAGCGCCGCCCTCCTCCCGATGCCCACATTTCCGTGGAGGGCGTCCGAATAGAGGTCCAGCCCCAGATGAAGTATCTGGGCCTGGTGCTGGACGAGAGGTGGCGCTTCGGCCCGCACTTCAGCGGGCTGTCGACGCGCCTCCTAAAGGCTGCGGACGCCCTCTCGTGGCTCCTCCCCAACCTCGGGGGGCCGAAGGCAAAGACCCGGCGCCTGTACGCCGGCATCCTGCGCAGTATGGCCCTGTACGGGGCCCCCATCTGGGCGGACTCCCTTCACAGGAGGGAGAACGCGACCGCCATCCGCAGGCCCCAAAGGGCCATTGCACAGCGAGTGGCGAGGGCCTACCGCTCAGTGGGCTTTTCGGCGGCGTGCGCTCTGGCCGGCACCCCTCCTTGGGAGTTGGAGGCTTGGGTGCTCGCCAGAGTCTATGAGTGGACGGCGCGCCGGAAGGCGCTCGGGGAGCGCCCCGCCGCTGAGGAGCGTGAGGCCGTGCGGCGGGAGGCGAAGGAAGCCATCGTCCTCCACTGGACGGAGGACCTCGCCGCCGCCGCCTTTGGCCGCCGGACATTGGACGCGCTCGGTCCGGTTCTTCAGAGCTGGCTCGAGCGGTCCCATGGTTTCCTCTCATTCCGTCTAGTGCAGGTGTTGTCCGGACATGGCTGTTTCGGAACGCACCTGCACCGGATCGGGAGGGAGGAAACCCCGGTGTGCCACGACTGCGGCGCAGCGGAGGACACGGCACAGCACACCCTCGAGGTGTGCCCGTCGTGGTCCGAACTGCGCCGCGGTCTGACCGCTGTGATTGGGCAGGACCTCTCGCTTCCAGCCGTGGTCGAAGCCATGCTGGAGAGCGAGGAGTCCTGGACAGCGGTCGCCTCCTTCTGCGAGGACGTGATGTCGCAGAAGGAGGAGGCGGAGCGCGCGCGGGAGGATGATCCTCTCGCGGCGCCGCTCCGCAGACGGAGAGGTCGGAGAAGGCGCCGACCTCTCGGTGGCGACGGGCAGGCGACAGGCGCGGGGGCGCCTTCGCCTGCATTGCACCCGTCACCACCTTCGTAAGCATTCCCGGGCCCGTGTGAGGGCCCGGCCAGAGGAGCATTCGTCGGCGGAGGGCTGGAAGTGATGGCTGTGCCAGTGATTTCCCAGCCTTCCGCCACTAGGACGAAGCGGGAATGCCGCTGGGTTGTTTTAGTGGGTATACCGGGTCAGACCGGGGAGTCCCACATAACCCTCCCATCCCCCCGGTGGGAGGGTATGCGTAATGCATTTTTTCCCAGCGCAAAAAAAAAAAAAAAAAAAAAAAAAAAAAAAAAAAAAAAAAAAAAAAAAAAAAAAAAAAAAAAAAAAAAAAAAAAGGTTAGGTTAGGTTAGGTTAGGTTAGGTTAGGTTAGGTTTTTTTTTTTTTTTTTTTTTTTTTTTTTTTTTTTTAAGCTGGCGCCTATTTTAACAACCTCATTCATACTAGTTCTCGCTTATATGCCTCTCGTACTTTCATGCTTCATTCTATATCTTTCTTACTTTCTTCCTCTTTCAATCTTATGGGTGGGATGCCCATATATTCTAGCTAATCTTTCTTTATATCTTTATTTCTTTCTTTCTTAGGGAAATGACTGTTCGTACACCGTTTTTATTAAATTTTTACATTTGTTCTTATTTCGTATCTATATACTATTACATTCTTTTAAATATTCTTTGTTCACAATTATCTTACTTTCTATTACTTTTACATTTATTCTTATTCTATGCTTACATACTATAACATATTTTAACAGCCATTTCTAGTTATACATTTATTTAGTGTCTATTGTACAAACACTATTTTTGCCAGTTACAGTTACCTTAATTTGGTTGGATTAGGTAGGGACTTATCGAACAGGAATTTTACTTTCTTGTTGTGTTTTAAGTTTTCTTACTTCTAATTTACAAATAAATGTTCATGTTCTTTTACAACATTGCATTTCTTAAAATTATTTTCTTAAATCTATTTACATTACTGCTATTTATAAAGACGAAACCTATCCTATGTTATCATATAAATATTTTCAAATATTCTATGCAACATAGCTTATTACTTATACGGTTTTATTTCTCTTTGTGACCTTGAGTGCTATTTCTAAACAGTAATTTATAAATTCTTGTCTTTTCTTACCCTTAAAAATTTCTCCTATGTTTTCCTTACACAACTGCGTTTGCAGTTCCTGTTCTAGGTTGTATTTCTCCTTTGCGAATACGGGGCAATCCAGGAGTAAGTGTTGGATGGTTTCACTAACTTCCGGGTCGCAGATGCACGATGGGCTCTCCTTACACCTGAAGCGGTGTAGGTATTCCGAGAACCCACCGTGCCCCGTCAGGACCTGCGTGAGCAAACCTGTTGGCTGCACCTGTTTTACAATTCGGAATGCTGCTTTGGCGTCCGGAAGAAACATTTTCGTCACTGAGGCCGTCTCGCCAGACACATATCTCCGATTCCATTCATCGAGTGATCCCATGCGGATCTGGCTTCGTATGAATGAAATCGGACACAGGTCATAGTCCGGCTTCCTCCGTGACGACAATGCTGCCTCCTTCGCCAGCTCGTCCGCGCGCTCATTCCCCGGCAGATCCGCGTGTGCCTTGATCCAAAACAAGGAGATATCTTTCTTTTGGTCCAGGGCATGAGCCAGATTGGCTCGTGCACGGACTGCCAGGGGATGGAGAGAGCCGTGGTTTGCAAGCGTCTGCAATGCGGACATTGAGTCGCTATACAAACCAAAGCTCGTCTCTTTGCGCTTGAGGACCACGTCCGTAGCTCTACAAATGGCCAAGAGTTCCGCCTGGTAGACTGTGCAGTACGCGGCAAGGCTAAGTTTGAGGTTCTGGATTTCGCCCACATTATCCCACAAAGATAATGCGGCTCCAACCTTCCCCTCAATCTTGCTGCCGTCAGTGAATATTCGCACTGCCTGCACATTCTTTTCGTCTACCTGCTGTTGATCAGCTAGGCACACGAACTCTAGGGGCATTTGCATTGCTGGATGAGGGGCTTCTGCAAATCTCACCATACCCTCAATCTCCCGATCTCCTGGCACAAACCGGGACGACCCTCTCCTCGCTTCATACAGGGCGGCTGCCTCTTGTATGCGCAGGTCTAGAGGTAGTATCCCAGACAGTACCAGTGCCGAGTTTAGAGAGACGGTACGGTAGGACTTGCAGAGCTTCTGGACGAGGCCTCTCTGGACCGAGCTAAGCTTCTTCCGTATTCCCAGCTTTTTCGTAGCGGGAGCCCAGGCAGCAGCCGCGTAGGTAACTATTGGCTCGATTGTAGCGGTGTAGATGGTCCGGATTACCTCCCTGTTTAACCCCCAACTAGCCTTGGCCGCTCTAGATAGCTGTTTATAGATATCCGCGGCCCTTCTACAGATGTTTGCGGTATGCTCGTTGAAGGTTAGTTTTTCGTCGATGGTCAATCCTAACAGCTTCATGCTCTTGACATAGCCGATGTCGACCCCGGCCATGCGCAGGGCTGGAGTGTCGTACTTAAGCTTATTGGTTATAAGCATCGCACAGGTTTTGTGCGGTGCAAACCTCAACTTATTTCTGACACCCCAGCTCTGAACACGGGCGAGGACTGCATTGGCCGTCCTAGTTATATCCGTTGCTGTATCGCCATCCACCACCAGTACGATGTCGTCCGCAAAGGCCTGTACAAAGTGTCCCTCTTTCTCAAGATCCTGAAGCAATGGATCCAGCAACGAGTTCCATAGTATTGGACCGCCAATTGACCCTTGGACACAGCCCTTATTTGTCTCTCGTGTGCATTCCTCCCCGGCATATCTAACCCTAACTTTTCTGCTGTCGAGGTAACTGTCAATTAACCTTCTGATATTCACCGGGCACTTTTCCTCTGCCAGCCTGACTTTGATAGCTGGCCACCATGCGCTATCGAAGGCGCCCTCTATATCCAATGACACCAGGACAATTAGCTTCTTCAGCCTCAACTTGTCCTTCACGTGATTTATTAGCGTATAGAGCGCGTCCTCGGTGCTCCTCTGGGGCATAAAGCCAAACTGGCGAGTACTAATCCGCGGTACCAGATGCCATTTGACTCGTGTCACTACCATCCTCTCCAGGACCTTCCCCAAGACCGGCAGTAGACCTATCGGTCTATAGGACTTGGGGTTCAAATAGTCATCCTTGCCCGGTTTCCTGAGGACTACTACCGTAGCCTCCTTCCAGATGTTCGGGAAGTGTGCCAGTTCCAGGCATTTGTTGAACAGGGCAAGGAATGCGTCCGGGTCCTGGTGGATCGCTCGACAGCAGATGTCCGATGTAAGTCCATCCGATCCGGGGGCCTTCTTCGGGTTGAAACCTGCCACGGCTGTTCTCAGCTCTAGCGGTGTAAACGGTGGGTCATGGTATTCACCATGCTTCCACTCGTTTACCCGGCGTGCTGCTTCTCTGGTGAGCCTGTGGTCATCGTTGTCGTCCTCCGCTGTGTCCTTGGGATAGAACGTATCGGCGAGTAGGGCTGCCGACTCCTTTGGGTTTAGGAATGCACCATCGTTACGTAGGGTCAAATCTTCTTTCCTCCTGGCGGTCCTTCCGATCACTCTGTATATGCCCTCCCATACTCCTTCGCGGTCTTGTTTTCTACAAAACTCCTTCCAGCTGGCGGTTTGGGCCTGTTTGGCTTTGCACTCGTATTCTTCTTTGGCTTTCAGGTACTCGTCGACGACCTTTGCTCTCCGGACCGGTGCGGCGTTGCGGATGCGGTTTTTCCGCCTGGTGAATTCCTTTTTCAAGGCAGCGAGCTCCTCGGACCACCACGGGACAGTAAGCTTAACTTTGTTTTTGATTTTAGGCATCGTTCGTTCGCAAGCTGTTTCAATTCCCTTCTGATAATTTACTATTAATTCTTCTAATTTATTTTTACATTCAATACTTTTAATGGTCTCTACCTGAATATTATTTTCTAATTTAAAGATTTTTAACTCCTCTCCAAATTTTTCCCAATCTGCTTTTTTACTATTAAACCTTCTAGTAGTTCTAGTGATGCTCATCCCTTTTTCTCTTTTTATTTTTATTTGG